>JASFDE010000597.1:0-10155 GCA_036937135.1 Nidula niveotomentosa
GGTTATTGCAAGACAGTGGTCTTCCTTCTGTCCTTAGGATGCAGTTTCTGGGAGATGGTCTTCCTTTCTCCAGATTTTACACTTTCTACACTAACCAAGTCTTGAGGAATGGTCTTCCTATCTACTCAGACTTCTCAGATAACTCCAAAACACTCAGGACTAAGTCCTTGTAACTTAATCTTGTTGTTCCCTTGTTCTGTGAACTCTCAAGATATGTAATAATCAATTGTTGCTCTCAGAAGTCTAGTGCTAGCTAGACTATCTAATTTGAAACCAAATAAGGGCCACTTGTATACTTGGACTTAGCATTCACAGAAGCTGAGAGGCTTGTCACTGCAGATTGCTGTGTGCAAGAATGGGGGCAGAATCCCTGTTTCTTTTTCTGTTATGAGTCCCCAAGTTTTTATCCTTTCCCCAGTTTTTTAATTTAGATCAGTCAATAATCTGTATTTTGGTTCACTTCTGGCTCAGGCATTGCTACTGCAGGTTGGCATTTTTAGCAGTATTCACACACCAGCTTGTGTTTTCTCTGATACATTCTCTTATTAGTTCGCACTTTTCTCAGAACTCCAGACTAGTCAGAGACACCCTACTACTCTCAGATTTTGGGTTTGCTACCCAATGGGGCTTGGATTCTTTTCCTGTGACAGGTCTTTTTATTCTAATTTTATCTCTTACTATTACTCTACCTGCCCTTTGGCAGTTATTGTGGCAGTGCTCTTGCTTACTAGGTTTGCCTGCATTTCTCTAGATGCCTTATGTGTACATGTTATTCTTTTTGTTTGTTGCTAAATAAACAATGTCACTTGTCTGGGCTCGGCTATATGGCCTGGTTATAGGTGTTTCTCAAGCTTGGCCTAGCTGTGTTGGCTCTGTCTGATTCTTGGATACTGGGCTCTATTTTTAGCGCTACAGTACTTTCTTTTCGGCTTTACACTAGTTGGACTTGCTGTCCATTATACTTAGGTATTTTTTCCTGTTATTTCCCTGTGGGTATTATATTTCTTTTTTATCATAGATCTATTAGCAAAACCCATATTTGTCAGGACTTTGTAGGTTTAGAACCACCCCCAGCATATCATCTCCCCTGCACTAAGAACTCTTGGCTATCCTCAGCCCTTACTGGCTACTATTTAGATTCTGGGGTTTCCCTGCTGCTATATCTCTTGATCCTTTGTAAGACTTTTATTCATACAGGTGTTTTGTCTTATCCATAAATAAGAAGCTTCCAAAACTTTCCTAGTGCCCCCCTGTTTCTTAACTTTCTGCATCCGAGGGTCTGCATGGGGCTACTATTGTCCTGTCCTGTCTTTACCATTCTTTAACATTTGCTGAGTGGGTAATTCAATTGCTTTTTCAGTTTATAGGCTAATTCTTGTCATGATAGTTTGGTCCTCATTCCTTGAACTGGTTCTTAGTTTCAGGCAACAGTGCTTATTACAAACACACTCAAATATCTACTAGATAGTTGTGTCCATTTTCACCCTTCCAGCACTCAAGATCTTCTGAATTGCTCAGCCCTCAAAAGCATAATGTTGGAGATATACCTCTCCATCATCTGACTTGTAGGCTTCCTCTTCCTTCCCTCAATTATTCTCCTCCCCAGCTGAGCTATGCATGATGGTAATGGGGATATCATGCAACTGTCCCACCATCCTATTTCCCAATGTCTGCAGTTCCACTGCTCCACCTTCTACCTCTGATGCCTACCTCGTTTTACTGGGTAGGTCCCCAGGAATGGTGTCCAGTAGTTGTTGGTAGCTGAGGAATTGCACCAGGTGCATTTGGAAGGGCAGATATACCCAGGTAGTGGGGACAAGTACAACTGCTGTAGTGTCCATCTCACTCAAGACTGCTACTTCCACCTCAATCCACTGCTTCTCCTGCCTTGCAACCCTGACTACAAAGCACCTGGTTACAGTTGGGCCTGCATCACTCCGGTTTATGAGTTCCAGCTTCTAGTATAGGGTGATACGTGGCAGTTGCTTATTTGGCAGGGTTGGTAATAGTTTCCAGCAGCGCACACTAGGAGCCCAGACTGCAAAGTTGACATGGATGGCTTCCAGCTGTAGGAAAGGAGCATATTTGAAAAGCCATGGCATGGTTTTGGTTTTACTTTAAAGAGTGTAGAGGTTTCTTTTGTTTGTTGGATAATGTGATAAAATGTTTCCTATACATTCCTTTTTATGTATTTTCATATTCAATTGGTGTCTCTTCTTGGTATGTACATGTGCACTCCCTGCCAGCTTTCTATTTTTAGTTTTTTGTGGTCTCCCATTACTCAGTTTACCCTAGACAGCTACTTTCACTATTCTGGCACATTGACATGTTTCCCTGTCCAAATTATCTTTCTCCATTATAATTACTTTTTTTCTTCTTTGATTTCAATTTTGTCAGTGCTTGGACCATCAATCCAACAAGTACTGGTATGCTGTCTGTTTCAGATTCCCAGGTTATCAATACCCTGATTTAAATTCCCCAGATCATGTCTTATCCATCTTCCATGTACCTTTTTCCAGTTTGTGGTGCTATCATACTTTGTTTTTCTTATGCTCTGTAAATGTTCTCTCTGGTGCTCATAGATGACATCATTATTCTTCTCATTGTGCTTCTTCAATAATCTTATTTCCTAATTTGTTTAAGCTATCTCCATATTTTCTTTATCCTCTAGCTAGCCAACTAATTTTTTCACTTCTATTACCCATGCCCTATTTTTCTTGTTTACATAAAAGGCCAGTGCTTATTATTATGCTGATTTTCTTATTTGTGTCTTTTGCTCTTTATTTATGCCTATCACTCCTTCATCTCCTTGTATGGTATGTTTTTATTGCTACTGCCCTCTTTTTCCAAATGGGCTTTTAACATGTTTCATTGTCTTTCTAGACCTGTTCTTGCTCTTGGCACTCTGTATGCACTTCTTCTGGTCCCAGTCAGAGTTCTTCACAATGCACCCCTGCCTGAGGCCCATTCTCTTCTGGCCATGCTGGTCGGATCCGCAAAGCTAACACCCTTGTTGAAGGCTCTATGCCCCATGTTCCTGTATTTATTCTGGCTCATGCTCTACTGTTTGAGTCAGCCACCAATGTAAGCTGTTTTTTTATTATATTGTCTATTTATTCTTCCTTATTTGTTCACTTATAGCCTAGTGAAGACCGCTGCTTAACCTGTACTATGCGCACTCGTTCCTGCACATCTCAGGGAACTGGTTTGAAATGTGCTGAGTGTGTCGCCAACAGTGACAGCTGGTGCACTTACTTCTTCAGTAGTGACACCCTACATGTTGTATATTCATGGGCCCTTTGTTTCAGTACCCCCAGTGGGGATAGTTTGTCTTTCTTTGTTTTTCCATCTTTTCATTCATTAATTTTCTTTATGTTTCTAGCTCTCTGTTTATTCTTTGCACCTATCATTGAGGCCTTCAAGCACTATTTGCTTGCCCAGGCCCTTGCTCAAAATGTTCACACTTGCCTCTGTTCTCACTGTACTAATTTTTGTCAACTCCTCAAGCACATGGGCACTCAATACAGCAATTTCCTGGCCCAGGCCAGCATCTTCAAAGACCAAGCTACTATGGATCATATGCTTGCCCTTGCCTCCTCAATTTCCACCAATTATACCAATGCAACCATGGCCCCAGTCATCAAATATTTCAGCCATGCTTTTGACTTTGCATCCAGTTGCAAAGCCTACCTTGCTGAACTTGCCACTGCCAAAGCAAGTGCCAGTGCCAATGATGCTTCTGACAGGAAAGACACTGATGCTGCTGGTGCAGCCAAGCCACACCTAGACAACACCAATGACTCTTCGGTCAATGACAAGAATGCAGTTGCTGCTGCACTGGAGGGCTCCCTATCCTGCAACCTGTCCATTGTCAGCATTGAAGCTAAGATGTTTAGTAGTGAAATCAAGGATAGTGCTGCCAAGGCAGACAAGCTTGACAAGACAGGTTCCGAATCTTCTTCTGCTAGTAGCATGTCTGTCGATGATGTCTAAACTTTCTTCTTACTTATTTTTGGACACATCTTTAGTTACTGCATCATATTTGTTCTTTGTATTTTGTTTAATATGTTTATTTCCCCAGTTTCTCTGCACTAAAGAGACAACTGCCCTCAGTCTGTTCTCCTTATGGGATGGTTGTTATCAGGTCCTATTTTCTTCTGTCACCCTCTTAAGTCAGTTTGCATGTTTTTACTATTTCTCCATCTATGTTGCCTGTCAATTTATTCTGTGCATTTCTGTAATCCCTACTACTTTTGTTTGATGGGGCTCTCTAGGGTCCCTGGGTTTTGTATAAATTACCAAGTGTTTTCCGTTGTCCTGCAGATCTGGTTGTCGTTCCACTTTATTCCTACACTCTTACCTTCTTTCAGCACTCTCATATTCCTGCCATGTCACATACTATGGTTGATCAGGCCATCACTGCTCTCCTCAAGAAGAACAAAGTGGTAGCTGCCACTACTTCTTTCCCCTGGGACGTCACTGAATCTGTTCTTGAATCTGCTGGTTTTGCAGCGGTGCACATCTCATCTTTCTTACTTGCTTTCTATCATGTTTATTTTTCCTTTATCTCCTTAGGGTAGGCTGATTTCTTTTACAGAGAAGGAGCCCTATCTCCTCTTTGACAAGGAGGTTACTGAGCCCATTTTTGAACTGTGCCAAGCTTTTGAAGCTCACCAGTCAAAATGTGACCAGGCCAAACTTGGCACTACCAGTTACAACTTTCCCCCTTGTTATTATGCTATTCAGGAATGCAGTCATTGCATTATTGGTTTACAAAAGGATAAAGCTTGTCCTGAGCCTTGATGCAGCCAGATATGACCTGTGTTTTATTGATTCCTATATTCTGTACTTAGCTAAAAGCTTTTACTGCTGCAGGCTCCAACCAGGCACTCTTGAGTACCTCCCAAATCCAAAACTATTATTGAGACCAACAACTCTGGCATTGAGGACTGTGTGTCTGCCCCAGCTCCTTCTCTCAATAAAGTTACTGATGAGGTAGGTTCATGCTTCTATCTTTCTGGTTACTACATTCCTGAAAGATTTAAAGGCATGGTTTGGACAGATGCAGGTTGACAATACCCCCGTGTCCCCTACTGTTCTAACAGAGGATACTGGATCTTCTGGCCATCTCTGGTGTCACAATTCTTTACCTCCTTTGGTGAGTCTCTGTTCTGATCCTTCCTATTCTATCTAACTGCTTGTAGGTTAAACACCAAACTATCTTTCGTGGCATTAAGACTGCTACTCTGGACTTCAATGCCCTACCCAGTATAGATTCTTATAGCCCTGCTTACCAGAAAGCTGCACATCTATCTAACAAACATCCTTGTTTGGACCATCCATCCTTCAGTGATTCCACTCACACTACTACCAGTGTGTCTCCATGTTTTTGTTCAATTTTTATTATTTACCAAGCTTAGCTCTAGGTCTTCAAGCTATGGTCAATAACCCTGAATCCTCCAAAACCGTTGCTAAAGCTTGTGAAGCTGTTGCCAGTATTTGCAGCAATGCTACTAAAAACTCTCTTTGCAATTCGCTTATGGATGTCACTGGGAATGTTGTCACTGTTACCCATAAGTTGCAGTATCTCTTACAATACCACAACCTCCTAGTTGTTAAGCAGAATAGGCTTACTCAGCTTCTTGAATATAGGGCTCAGGCTCTTTCTTAGTAAATCCAGGCTTAGCCTGGCATTTTATACCCTTATTCCATAGTACTCTTTCTAGCTAGATGCACTCAACTTGCTCTTTGCTCAGTATCATGTCCTTCCTTTATTAGATACCCTCCTTATTGTCTTTATGCTTACTGTGCCTTAGTTTACCTTCTTTATTTGAGTCCAAGGAGTCCCCCCCACTACTGTGAACTTGATTCCCCTCTCCCTTTTCTGTGGTGTTGCTTGCTTCCATTTCCAAGTCCATAGTTTTGGTGTCAGATTTTCCTTCGATCTTTAGTCTGTCTAATCCTTTCTTAGATAGATCTATTAACTCGTGTATATTTGTTGGTAATTTAATTTTCTTCCTTGCATAGTATGGTATTACTCAGAATGCTGCTACCTTATTCTGAAGTACCAAGCCATCCATTTCAGCAATAATGTAAGATCCTCCTTTTGATTGAGCTATGACTATCATAAGTTCCAGGTATTTTACTTTCATCTTTCTCATGGCTGAGGATTCTATTGCCATATTTCTAATTAATACCAGGTCCCTGGGTTTGAACTTATAATCTTTAATCTTCCCCCAGTTCATTTCTTCTAACTTTTGTACTTGCTTGATTTTTTCTTCTGAAATGTGTTTTCTGAGGTCTTCTATGTGTTGTGTATGCTTAGCTAGAGCCAATGCCCTGTAACCTATTAATTCTGTAGTGGTTAACACCCTGTCTGGCAATTTTACCAGCCAAGTTGCTTCTAACAGGTTTAAAGGAAGGACAGGATGTGCTCCTGTAACTATAAAAAATGGTGAGCACCCCAGCCTCTTTCTTACTGTAATTCTATCTGCCCACATGACATGATAGAAGTAATAGATCCATTTGCTTGGCTCCTCGTCTGTTGCTTTAGCTAACATTTGGTGCACGTCCCAATGTGGTCATTCTATGGTGCCATTGGCTCATGAATTGTAAGGCAAGATTGTAATGCCTTGGATACCATACTTCCTAGCTAGCCAAGTTACTGCTTTCTTAAATGGCATTCCATTATCAGTCACTATTTTTACTAGGCACCCCCAACAGCATATAATATCTTCAAAAAGCCATTGGCCAATGCTTCTTGCATCTTCCTTTCTCAGTGGCCTCCCCTCCATCCAGGAAGACACTGCACACCGCCCATATATGATATATCCATGTCTGTTCAATGGTGGGCTCATGTGCATGGTATCTGCATGTAATTCCTGGAATATAGATGGAGTATGTGTTATGGTTGGTGGTATTTCTACCAACAGCTTTTGTCATTGTTAGCAGACATGACATGTCTTCACAAACCAATTGATATCTCCCTCTATTTCTGGCCACCAGAAATGCAGCAAGATTAATTGGTTGGTTGCATAAAATCTACAATGCCCCAAACAATTGTGTCCAGCTCTTATCATGTAATTTCTAAATTTCTTTTCTACAAATAATTGATGCTTCGTGTTCACTCTTTTTCGGAACAGTCTCCCCTCTGTATTGCAGAAGAAGTGGCTCACCTTCCAAGTAAAGCTAGCACATTCTTTATCTGACATCTCTGCTGGCCTAAAAGTTTTATCCTTTGACCATTCTTTTATTAGTTGTATCTTATCATCTTGTAGCCTTGCAGTCATAGTTCTGTGTGATTTGTCTTAGGTAGTTTCCCCATCTTCCGGTTGATACTTGGTCTCCCAGTCTGGTACTACCATGATCTTATTTAATGCCAGCAAATACTGTTCTGCTGCTACCAGTGTTGTTGGATTATTTATTACTTCTTTCTGGAGTTTTGCTTCTGTGGCCGCCAATTCTACTGCATTCCAGAGCTCATTGTCAAAGTCCCAAATATCTCTTGCCAGCTTCTGTGTGTATCCACCTTGGGTATCTATCTGGTCCCTGAACTCTTCAAATTCTAAAGTGTCTGATTCTTCTGGTGATGCTTTTATCAGTTCGATTTCTTTCTCATTGTCCTCCGAGTCATCTGTGAACACTTTTCTTGGTGGATCTAGTGTTGAAGGATTCCTCCAAGATAACCCATCTGGTCCAAAGGTCTTTCCAGCTTTATGTACTAAGGTAAACTGGAAGTTCATTCTGATGAAATCAATCCAACAGTTAATGGTTGCATTGGGCATCATGCCTGGGTTATTTAGCATCCCAAATAGATATTTGGCGTTGGTCTCCACTACCAGGTTTCAGCATCCTTTTAACAGATATATTTCTTTTTCCAGGGCAATTCTTAACCCAACAAGTTCTTGTTTGGGTTGTGAGTATCTCTTTTGTCTCTCATCAAATTGTAAAGCATCAAACTTAACATAGTGGATGATTGAGGGGTCTCTGTTGTCCCTTTGGTATACATACCAACCTACTCCTTTCCATGAAAAGTCAACAGCAAGGACAATTGGTTGGTCACTGGGATATTTTGGGTTCCGTATTTTCAAGAACTTCCTTATAGCCTCCTTCAAATCTTCCATTGCTTTCTGTTGCATAGGACCCCATTCAAAGATTGTGTCTTTCTTTAACAGGTTATACAATGGAGCTGCATAAAATATATAGTTCTGGACATTATTCCTTGCTTGTACACAGGTGCCCAGGAAGGATCTCACATCTGACTGGTTTTCCAAAGGTCCCCAATTCAGGATAGTGTTGATTGCACCATGGGTGGGCCGTCAACCCTCATAAGTACATACATATCCTACCACAGTAATTTCCATAGCACAGATCACTGCTTTTGGCCCTGAAAATGTGCCTCCTACATACTTCATTCATTGCAATATTCTGTTCATGTTATTCAAGTGTTCCCATACGAACCTCCTTATTCCAGGGTTCTCCAGGATTGTCTCATAAGTCTCATCTGGCAATTCATATCTTGTTTCAGGTCCTTGTACTGGTACATTGTCTATGTATGGTTTTGTGTATTCTGGCATCTCTTCTCTTAGGATGAACAATATATCATCATGAAAAATAGGGACAGAGTTAGTCCATCCCATTGGTAGAGTCACCAATCTCAGTGCTCCGAAGGGTGTCTGAAATATTGTTAAATCTCTAGATGACTCTGCTAGCACCTGTTCATTGTAACTGGCATACAAGTCTAGTAGTCCACCACAGGACCTCCCCACAAAATGGTTAGCTAGTTCCTCAGTTGCCGGAGGCAATCCTGAGTGAGCAATTGTTACAGCATTCAGCAGTTCCAGACTGTGTACTAATCTCAGGCTTTTTCCATCTTTCTTTACCACACAGAACCATTTTGATCTATATGAAGAATTTGAAGGCTTATACACTCCGTTAGCTATCTTAGTCTTGATAATTTTACAGACTTTGTTTTGAATAGCCAATGGGATAGGTATATTTCATTCTACCCAAGGGGTATGTTGTATGTTAGGAATCTCCACCAGTGGAAAGAAATCCTCTCAGAACTTTCCTCATTCTGAGTTGTCCCAAGCAAAGGCTTTCTCTTGCTCCATCATAAGATGGTGTACTGCTTTTAATTCCTTGGGCCATAGTCCTTTGTTCTTGTGTACTTTGTTAATTTTATCTCTTCTTTCTTTACTGTATCATTCCGTTGGGACAAAATCTGGCGGTTGGGCTTTCAATTCTGGTGTGTTTGCTAGAGGATTCCTGATGATCTCTCACTTAATTCTATACTGTTCAGGCAGCTCTCCCAGTATTGGCTTTACTTTAACTCCTACTGGCTTGTATTTCTTTCCTGCAAATACTTGCTCCAAGCCTTGTCCATCTAAAATATCTGTATCTACTACTTCATTTACTGTGAAAGCTTTGTCCAGACCTTCTCCTTTCTTTTGTTGTAAATGTGAACATATCATGGCAATTTCTGATTCCTTGTACCAATATTCTCCTAAAGTGTTTTCTAGAAAGACATACTTCATTTCTCCTGGTGTGAAGCTTTCTCCATTTTGTGGCAGTACAACCTGCTCAGCATATAGTTTGTCTGATTTCTCATAGTTTATTATACAGACACACTCTCCTTGATCTTTGATCAACTTCTCAAGTTGCTTCAAAATTTTTGATCTCTCTTTTGCTGCAAAACAGCTGGCAAAGCTCCCTGGTCAAAAGTGGGGACTACACAGCATTCTCTTGTATTAGGGTCTGTGAGCATCAACAATTGTCTGCCATTAGTGTAATTTTTGACTTTGCTTTCAGTTAGACAATCAAAGGGGCAACCTAACAGCACTCTATAAGCTGGGTTTTCCATTACATGCACCTGTAGGTAGACAGTTACTGTTACAGCAATTAGCCTAGTCGAAGGTTTTGAAGCGAAGTTCAATGTATTGTTGTTTGTTTCAATGAAGACACATGTCCAGATATGGAACATTGTTGAGTCACTAAGTCTCTATCTAAGAGAAGCTTAGGTTTGATGAGCCTCAAGACCAAGTCTTAGAGGTTTGAGCAAGTTTGGAGTTTGATGAGAAAGATGCTAAGCTATATTTGCCTAGGTCAAGCTAAAGAACTATACTAGAGTACATAGTACTACTTATAGTAAACTAT
>JASFDE010000598.1:0-10119 GCA_036937135.1 Nidula niveotomentosa
GTACCTAAGATCCAGCGGGCATTAGCGCACTACGGAGAAATCTACGGCGATAGGAGAGCCGGCCACTTTGCAAGTGTAGAGTTGAAGGGCGCGGAAAAACTTGACGGAACCCTTTTCTTGCGAGCTGCTGGGTTGACTGCAGAAAGCACGGGTTGGATCAGGGAAGGAGAACGCCCAGCAGGGACCACTTGGAACATCAGAGGATTTCACAAGCGCACGACATAGGTGCTCATACCTGCAACAATTATTCAAGCGTCAGAATCATATAAGCGACCTTCAATGAAAGTGAAATATTTACCAGTCTGTTCAAAGTCATCTTTTGTAACTCGATCATTGAATTAAATTCCCACTCTTGCATTATGAAGTTTAAAGTTTGGTTTTGAGCAGATTTGTACGTGGATGAGAGATGTATACTGGGATGTAGTTCGAAGTCGGTGGTAGTGACTTCTGAGAGTGACCGAGTTGAACGAGAGAAGGTTGGGGATGTTTGGCTTTGGCTTTGAGGCCCGGGTGTGCCGTCTCTTGGAAGTCGCCTGTTTACGCGTAGAGCGTGAGAAAATAAAGTCAGTGCTGGAGCTACTTTCAATAGTGGAAGACCTAAATTTAGACCGAATTTTGGTCTTGCGCAAGAAAATCCGCCCTTTCCCTGGGGATCAAGCATAGCGGCCTTGCTATAGGAACAAGAATAGCGTGTTATACCGCAAAGCGACTGGTCAGCCTCCTTTCTGTTAGATATTATAGGAGAGCCTCAACAACTACATACAAATAGGTACAAATAGGCTCATTAGGTACCTGTTTGTAGATCGCTATCTCTTATCAATTGTCTTCATCTTTGACTTTGGTCCACTCTTGTGTCCCACTTTCAACACTTTCAAACACAGCGCCATCGCTCTTACTCACTCGATGTCTCCTCCTCGCCCGTCTCTAGCCTCCAGTGGCTTTCACACATCCCGCGTCTCTGCTACCGTCTCTTAGCCTCGACTCGCTGCGACACCTACATGTGCAATATGCCAAACAATTAAGTCCCTCATAACTATGCCGTCTCTGCTTCCCCGCCTCCACGCTTCTGCGAGTCAACCTAGACCGTCGGCGAATCCTAGCTGGACTGCTCCAGTACGTATTCCTTTCAGATGCGAACATGCACGGACCTGATACCCTTGCTTCGTTCTTACAGCTTGTTTTGCCTTCGGATCCCAGAGTTCCACCTCTTGTTTTGTATGCTTCAGACTCAAGAATCCAATCTTGCACCCGAGCAGTCAGTTGACGATCGTAGATCTTTCAACGTTGAGCGCTGGAAGCTGGATAGGGTACTATTAGTCTATATTCAGGTAAGCCTATCTCCTATTCCAAATGCCTTCCTTCTCAGGCTCCTTGTGATATCAGCTCGTTCTTCTCCTTGCTCCCATCGCGCCGAGACCCTTTGGTGCACGGTTCACGCATTCTTTTCCTCAGTTTCCTTTCTCTTATCCACTGCAATGCTGTTTTTAACTTACTACACCTTATCCATCACTGGACCGTCAACGCATACCATATGAACGAAATACTGATATCGGCCCTTGCTGTATTCGGCCTTCTCCATTGCCTTGCCTGTGCGCCTTGCGTGCACAGGAACGCTTACACATGCACGAATCGAGAATGTCCTACTCCGTGCCAGAGCGACGCCTTCCTCTCGGTGATCGTGCTAGGTAAGCCCATGCTCTTATCCTTCGCTTCCTTAACTCTTCGTCCCTCTGACGCACCGTGAATCAGATGGATCTTCTGGGGGCTCATTCGCAAGTCGGACAGAGCAGTAGGCGCACCTAGTCTTCAGCTAGTTTCCTCGTCTCTCAGGCCAATATCTCCTATAGTTCGACGGCATCCGAATATGCCAGCTTGACACCTCCAGCTCACGCTTATCGAGCCCCATCCTCGACTTATCCTCCGCCCTCTTGCCTCACACCCCCTTTCTGGGAGGATACATATGGGCAATAGGTACGAGGTTGGATTGCCTAGGATAATGGTCGAAGGTAAGAACAGGCATCGTGTCCGTCATCGTAATGAGAACCGATGGTTTGACTACAGGATGGAAAGGCATCGCAGATGGCTGTGCACGAGGATGATTCGCTGTACCTCGTTCCGGCAACCATGTTCGCTTCCCGGTCTGCAGAAGACGGGCTAATCTTTCACTTCGCAAATGCCACAGATGACAGGACTGCCAGGCGAGGATGAAATTCCTAAAGGACCAGTCTACACCCTGAGCGTCCTCGCTAGGATTCTTGCAAATCCGCGGGTTGAGAATAAGAAACTTTTTGGTATAGCCAGGGTCTACCACGGTGTGGAGAAGAAGCATGTGGAGGTCATACGAGCGTGCGTTGACTAGTGGACCTTGGATGGGTCAACAGAGGAGAAGGAGGAGTAATAGGTGTGGACAACCGTGCTGATCTACAGATTTGGAGGGTGGTAGGGACCGGATAAGTGCTTCGTTGCTGATTTCTTTTTGTGAGTGGTAGTAAACAAGAGAAAGACGATACACACCTGACATGGGCATTTTGCAAAAATAGCATGTATTTCGTAACATCCTCTCTCTTCTTGTCGTCGTTAGTGGCACATCTCAGCCGCCGCTCACAGGAACTGCTGCTGAAGACGTATTTCGTGGTAATCCTGACTGAGAATGTTGGGCACGGGCGAGCGCCAATCGACATCAATGGCTTTTTGGATGGTGTGGCTCGGGAGTATCCCACCCCTCCTGGACCACTGCCAAATGTTGGAATAGCAAACCCGTGACGTCCCAAACGCGACGTGCCCCTTCAAACGCGTCTTTCCGTCTAGTCTTGATTCTGTTACCTTTGCCTGTTTCACTTCTATTGAGTATTCATTCTTATGTTTTATACACTATTCTACTTAAGTGTATATCGCTTATATTCTTTCGAGTTCAGTTTAACTTCTTTTGTAGTTCTAGGTATTTGTGCTACACTGCCTGCAGCACAAATCCATATGCTTTCCATACTTATCTTATTGTAGTTACTTCGTCTCGTAACTCCTTGTAGTTTACTACGGACACTTTCGGTATATAAGACTTACTCGAAGTCTCCGTAACCTCAGTCTTTCTGTTCTAAAGACTGAGATCTCGTATCTAGTTTCTTACACCAAAGTCGCATAAAGCCGCCGTTCCCTCAGCAACATCGCCGAAAATCAGCATACTACGGATAATATACGGCGACAGAAAAGAGCCGACCGCTTTGCGAGTGTGGAGTTGAAGGGCGCGGAAAACCTTGATAGAACCATTTTCTTACGCGCTGGTGGGTTAACTGCAGAAAGTAGGGTTTAGATCAGAGAAGAAAAACGCCCTGCAGGTGCCACTTAGAGTCACAGAGGCTTTTATAAGAGTTCAACGTAGGTGCTCATGCCTGTAGCAACTATTCAAGCATCAGATTCATGTATGAATGAACGTGAAATAGCTACCAGTCCGCTACGAGACACCTTTTTTATTTATTTTATAGCTAGATCATAGAATGAAAATCCCACTCTTGCATTTTGAAGTTTGAAGTTTGAAATTGAACAGATTTGTATGTGGATAAAGTATGTATACTGGGATGTACTTGTTGAAATAAACGACGCACGCCAACGGCGGTACGTTGACCTCTATGATGGGAGGGAGGGGGTGTGGTGTGTGGTTGTCTTCCCCGCCGCCCGCCGCGCGGGGGGGGGCGGGGGGCGGGTCGGGGGGGCGGCCGGCCCCCCCCCCCCCCCGCCAGAGGCGAACGAATAGTATATGCACTAGACCAAACTGCATATATACTGTAGACTATGAAACATGTATACAAATGAGGATCAATGCAAAAAGCCACAAAATTGTAAACTAAAATAAGAACGGGTTTATGTGGAAATGCGATATGCTCGCAAATATGCGTCAATAATTCCAACGATAATGTCCTCGGCACTGGCCGTGTCAGCAGGAATCGAATAGGAGAAGATTGGGGATGTTTGGCTTCACATTTGAGGCCTTGAGGCCTCACTTAGCCCGGGCAGGCCATCTCCTTAGAAATCACCTGCCTGCGTGTAGAGCATGGAAAATAAAAGTAAGTACTTGAACTTCTGCTAAGTAGGGTTGCCACCCGTACCGTAACGGGTACGGGTCTGGCGGTATTCTGACCCGTAATGACCATTCTCTACCCTCTACAGGTCGGGTCAGGTGTACTTACGGCCGTTACGGATTTCTTACGGGTTTTCGGGTATCAAAAATACACGAGGCTAATAAAAATGGTATAAAGGGATTTAGAAGGCCGGAGTCTTACCTAGAAGAGGTTAGAAGTCGAGCAAATTTACGGAGATGATGGAAACCATTTCAATTATCGAGCATCACATCTTTTCGATGTGAAGATGTAAAATCAAAATTGTGAGAATCAGTCATTTTGTTGATAATTCACTCTTAATTGGACGAATTTATGCCCGATGGCACTATTTTTCACCATATGATTAATTTGAATTGTATAATATGCATGAAATCATCAACAGCGCTGCAAGGACTGATATTAATTAATCTTTAAATGGAGCCGTTACGGCCTGTTACGGTGCGTATATGGCACCCGTTACGGCGTCAAACCCGACCCGTACCCGTACCCATATCGACTCCTCTTCCAGTGCTCACGGTACGGGTTCCGTAACCCGTAACCCGACCCGTAAACCCGTAATTACGGGTACGGTTGGCAGCTCTACCGCTAAGTGCTTTCGCTCCTACGCGCTCCGCACTTGCTCTGCACTCTCAATTTGCAGGATCTTCGCTGGACCATTGAACTTGATTCTGTTATTTCGGAGTCGCCCACGCGCCTCTCAGTGCCCTCATACACTCTATTGAAGCACTATATAACCCAGATGCGTTGAAATTGGTTGCTTAAGTTAGGATTTGCCTTCCATGCTGCATATATGCAAATGTCTCCGACAAGAACTGCATTTTTTTACACCGTTATTAAAATTTGAGCCATATTCGGTTTATTTCAATCTTCTTCTACCTTACTATGTAAACTGATCCCTCGAGGCCTTCCTATGCAGGTTTAAACATTCTACATTGTATCGGTATCCTTTCTTCCTCTTCGAATGCGCCCGTATCGATGAGAAGCAGCATAATTATTATTGGCTGCTTAAAGTGCTACTTAATAGAATCTCACAGATTTAGACCCAAAGCTCGAGAAATTTCGACGAAGTAGACTCCTTCTCCCTTAGTTTCACATGCTTACATCTCCGGAGATATTCTTGTACTCACTCCCATGGGTTAGAACGTAACCTTGGCATTGCACTTCTTAATTAGCTCCCATGCAAAACTCCTCATCTTCCTGACCTGCGACGACCACTCCCAACCACTTCCCAACGATCCAATAATACCTGCCTAGTCGTGACTTTTCCCCATATACCAAACACGTTGCTAAACTGACAGCCCACGTCACCAGAGATGATGAGGCCGCATGCCACCCTTCATCGGCCTGATAGGCCAAAACGGTGCTCAGTGTGTCCACGCTCGCATTACATACAGGCTTTATGAACCCTCTGTCAACGAAGACGTCGAGTATTAAGTGAATCTTATTTAGACGTAGAGGGTCTGATTGCTGGAACCCACCCTTTCTCTCTCTCCTTTCCCTCGGCATGTCGACGTCTGAGGTGGCAGCGACTCCAACGGCAGAGAGGGCCCTGGGTGGTTCTGGTAGCGTCAAGGAGAATCGCGGTGCAGATGGGTTCTTGCTCGGGACACTTCTTCTTGCCGTGGTGCGTAATCCTTTTTCACATCCTTATCCCTATCGCTCCTTGCTGTGACTGATATCCCCTCGCTACGCGGCACAGGCAGCCTGGGTGCTCACTCTCGTCTCTCAAGCCATCGTAACCAATCAAAGTAAGCATCCCCCTGCTATCGTCATGTTCGCGGCAAGACTTAGCTAGGTCGTCTATTACAGTCGGCAACGGACCCGTTGGCCCGCTTTGGTTCTCTTTCCTTGTCCAGCTGTTCCTCATCCTGGCTATCGCCGTTCCTCTCCTCTCCAGTGCTCGTGCTTCTTTCCAAGCCGAGTTCACAGCACCGAGTGCGTCACCTCGACCCCTATCCACGCCACCGCGCCTCCAAATTTCCGTATTCGCCTCCATCTCTGCCACGTTCTCCATCATTGGCGCTGATGCCAACTTATACTCGTCTCCCCCCTCCCAAAAGGCGCTCGCGGCCGGCTGTCTAGTCACAGCAATTGTCGATCTGTTATGGATTGTATATTTCACCTCTAGGTCTCTGGGTGAGCTAGAAAGCGACGAAACAAATCACGAACACAACTACAATGGAACTATGCGAAGATCAAGTGCACCACATTTAGGAGCAGGTGCAGGCGCTGTCTTACCTCCCTTTGGTTCCAGCTTCGGCCTCGACCTTGGCTTATCCTCACTCATCCCGCGCTCACGGAGCAAGAAACTTCAAAAGACGCGACCAACTAGCCAAGCCGCGTCCGAACGTTCAAGCGCTCACAGAAAGAGCATTCCCATCGTCGCTTCCAAGGAGGAGGCATTCGGCCACGCGCCTGGGAATCGAATGAGCGGCAGCGGGATCGGGTCCGCCGAGGGGAGCAGGAATTCGACGTCCTTTGATGATCCTGGGATGGAGATGCAGCCTCACCGGCTGAGCGTAGTCCCAGAGCAGGGGCAGGACAGCCCCGAGAGTGGTGCGCGTGAGGGCGATAAGGGCAGCGTGAGCCCGATCGCGTATAACCGGGATGGGAGCCGCTATGGCACGCCCACCTCTGGGCCTCTCCATGCCCCCACCATCCCGAGTGGGGCTGGGAGCGGGGCAACGCTTCTCGACAGAGAGAGGGCGGCTGCATCTATTGACGGAAGTGCAGATGGTCGCGAACATGACCGCTCAGGCGCTATGAACCCTACGCTCAGCTCCTCCCCTACAAGCGCGCACAGCCCCCGCGCGCGTATCTCCTCCGCACACGATCCAGAGACGCAGAAACGGCGGTCTGCAGGAGTATGGAGCTCATATACCCCTCCGCCGAGTACGTTGGGCGTGAGTGCTGGTGCGACGGGCGCTGGAGAGGAAGGCACGAGCGCCGCGACTTTAGGGCTGAGTGCAGCGGAGAGGGGGGATGCGGGTGGAGGCGAAGAGGCTCGAGACGGGGGAGAAGGAGCAGTTGATGGGAACAGGATGGACGGGAAGCTCGGTGTGGGCGGGCTGGGGATTGAGATGGACGATGCAAAGGGTAGAGAAAGTGGGAGTACCCTTCCATTGGTTTTATCCAAGCCTAAGGGCACGAGAGGCGTTACTGGCGAAACAGGTGCTGAAAAGCCTGCACTAGTACACTCAACAATCCCGCAAAACCCAGAACCACCTCTCGAAGAAGGAGTGTACAGAGCCAAGGCATTGTTTACCTGTAAGTTCGCCTTCCAATCTTTTCTCTCTTTTCGCTGCCCTTCCTGCCATTTTCGTCCTCTTCTCTCTTATGGTTTCCATTACGGTCCTCCTTCCCTGATTCATTCGTTATCAATCCGCGTCATTTCCCACAATCTTTTAACTTTTCTACCAGATCAAGGCTCGCCCGATGACCCCGCCGAGCTCTCCTTCCGAAAAGGCGATATTTTGCACATCACAAACAAGTCTGGAAAATGGTGGGAAGCACGGGATTTTAAGAATGGTCGGGAAGGGAGTGAGTGTTTTTCTCTTCATGCGAACCTGGTCTGCTTAAATAGGCTGTTCGGCAGTTGTCCCTTCCAATTATTTGCAAATTATGTGACCAGAGGTTGCCCAGCAATGAACATGCAGTTACTACGTCCTTGAGCCGTGGATAATTTATGAGGGAATGTTGGTTGTCTTCGAACGTTGGTTGCGGTCACATTCCGCTGATCTTCTGATATTCCTGTCTGAGGTGTGAAGGTAAGATTGGGGAGACGGAGATGTTGAAGCAGCTGGGAATGAAGACCGGCTCGTGGCGAAAGATAATTTCATTAAGGCTTGGGATAGAAAAACGATCAGCTCTCACGATGACGAACGGATATCAGTGAGTTGACCTTTCTTCTCTTAAGCTCGGAAGTGAGCTAATTTGCTGCTCTTGGATATCTATAGATTATTGCATCCTACTATTATGGTGGCTATTAATTACCGGCATGACTGAGTCATCTAAAAATCTCTATTTAACCGGAGCGCTCAACGAATGCATTCGTTATCGCCCTAACCTGAGTCGACTGTCAGGAGGTCGCTAATTTTGTGTTGAGGATGTGGTCTATAGCGGCACTTCCGACCATCACGTTTATTTGGAAATGTACAAGAAAAATGAGAGGCGACCTGTTATATTCGGACTTGGACACGGAAGGGGTTTCCGGCTTGGAATCGTTTACTAGGATGGGGAAAGAATGTCCAAACTCCAGCCCGTTACCGTACACGGTACGGTTGACAGCCCTATTTCGCACGTGTCATCCCATCCTTATTGATTCTTTATTGATATAGCAGCTATCTTGCCTGCGCTCATTTCATTCATATGACCTGCATGTGATATTCACAAACCATAATGAAAATATAGAAATTCTTGTTGAGGGTCCTGGATGGTCCACTATAGGGTACAGCATGTACTACACAGCTATTTATCCTCCTACATTACGATGGCCCGATCATGCCTTGCACGTCGAACAGGGTCTTCCCCAAATTCCTTCGATATGGACAAAAAACAGGTTGTATCCATTTCAGCCTCATTGTTAAACCGTATGGAGGATTGTCGTTGCGAAAATTCCATGGCTGCATTTGAATGACTGCTTTTCCATTCCCGAAGATGGAGCAAGAAACGAGCAATCATTAATCCAGATATTCTGAGCCAACCATGGTTAGATGTTGACTAAATGGCAGTATCACGCTAAAAATGCTTACGGAATAGTGTAAGCACTGAATGCTGCTTGTAGGAACGAGCCAGGCTTCATCACTTTGAGTAACGTGTAAATTTGGTGTGAATAGATGTAAAGAAACATACCACAGCCGCCTAAACCACAGTTTATTCAGTGCTAAACCCAACATAATGAAGGTATAGTTAAGCTTACAAAATCAAGTATGAGTGATATAGTAGTGAAGAGGGTAGTAAATCTGCCAAAACAAAGCATTTCAGATAACCACAGAGATATAAATATTTCAAAAGCGACCGTCACGCACAAAAAATAGAGAACACCTGTAAAGAGTAAGTTTCCAAGTTAGGCCTGTCATAAAGAATTGAGCACAACAAATATTTTGCCTCACCTTATTGCAGAATAAAAAAGGCTAATCTGTCCTTCTGTGTCGCCCATTCCCCACCGACTTTAAGAGCTTGAATGCTTCGATAGGCTGTCAATACTACTGACATTACTTCGAAAACAATTGTGAATATGGAAAGTAGATCGACAGCTATAATAGCAGGATTATTGGTATGCATTTAGTTGAAATACGACAAACCCGGATACCTCTATAATTAAGGATCAGCAAATTATTTACTGCAAAGCTTTCTAAACGTACATAGGATTATCTGTACTTCCTGTACAGTGTATGACCGAAATATCCATCTGAACGATCTTGAATCCAATACGTAATAGAAGAGAAAACATATAATCTTACGGCAGCAAGAACTCTAAGGACTATCCCAATTAATCCGAAGATGATTGGGATGAATCGATTGCCACCATAGACAGCGTACGTTCTCGCACTCCAGACCACTAAGATCCAGTTAGATTATACGAATGTTAGAAATAATTTCACGCACAAATAATGGCAGTTCTCCCAAAGAGACTCAACACCGAGGAGATACGATATGCCGTATCGCAGCTGATTCATCATTAGCGAAAGGTGTTTATTTATTTATAGCAATCGCTGAAATTCAGAAGAAATATTAGCAGATGTGATAAATTATCGTGAGCATGACATTCACCCTAATTGTTGTAAGCTTTCCAGCTATCGCTAATGTGTAGATGACATTAGCGACCATGGCATACCGGCATAATAAAGGATAGCAGTCGTTCAGATTTTGCGTCTCCAGATGTGCTTGACTTCTCTCCCGAATGTCAAGAAGTAGTCATAGTATAGGAGGGGCAACTAGAAAGTGCCGTGACATGCGTGCCACGTGCGTGCATGGTGCGTGCACATTTGCACGCACTGCACGCACC
>JASFDE010000599.1:0-10118 GCA_036937135.1 Nidula niveotomentosa
CTAGCACCGTTCGCAAATACATTGTGAATCAATAAAAATCGAATTATTTATGGTTAGATGTACGCCGGGCGTATCACCTGATTTCTGATCTAGTCTGCTGGATGCCTAGAAATTTTGGTAGAAGACTTCCACTGGGTGTGCATAACAGCCATCCAAAAGTCAAGGGATGCCTCCAGGGCCACCCCCACAGGTATCCTTGGAGCACTCTAATTTATATAGGAATTTTATTGGGGCGGCCAAGCTACTACCAAGCAACAACTTCTGGAAATGGAATTGTTCCTTTTATGCCTTATGCACGGAAATACTAATTTAGTGTGCAAATTTGGTGAAAAATATTATAAACAATTGCAAGGCCTTGCTATGGGCATCGCGGACTCTCCCAATTTAGCCAACCTCTATGGTTGCTTTTTTGAGTCCTGCCATAATATTACCAATAACGCTCAGATACCCTTTTATGGGCGTTACATCAATGATTGCTTGGCAATCGTATATGCTTCTTCGGAACAAGAAGCGCTGGTGATTGTCACCCAAATAACTTTTGATGGTTGCACAATTGAATGGAACGTGTCGGATCATTTCCAACCCTTCTTAGACATGTGTATTTATATAGATCATTCTAATAATACTGTTGAACATAAGCCTTTCTGCAAAGCACGTAACCATATGGAAAGGATTCCATGGATCTCTCACCACCCTGTGGGTGCAAGCGACGTTTTGGTCCTTAAGTCTAATTTTAACACGGCATGGAATTACTTCTCTGCTAAAGAATTAGGAGACACCATGATGAATTTCTGGCGTCAATGGCTTAACGCCAATGAAGCCCAGGTATGGTCATTCGGCCACTACCTGCAGTTCTCACCACACACTGAGGATCTTGCCAAAATGCCTCACGATCTTATGACCGTGATGAATAGTACGCTCGGCCCGCAGCCGGTTCCAGACCTGCGCAAATTAGATAATTTCTTGAACAGAAGAATTATTGTTAGCCGTAAACGCAACAGTAATCTCTTCGACCTCACCAGTCTTTGGAAAAGAACGGTGATCTCCAAGTTTGAACAAGATGCTTCCGTAGCGCCGACGAATATTGCCCCTTTGGTGGGGCCGCCGGCTTCGACATCCGAAGACATAGCGATGAGCCCTTCGGACTCATCGGATGACTCCGAAAATGATGTCAGCTACTTGTTTAGCACAATCAGGTACCTGTAGTAGTAGTTAATTATAGTACCTTATGCCTTGTGCCGAAAAGCAACATCGAAAAGGTCCCTCTTCTTAGAGCCATTTAATTGGCAGCTAATCGTAAGGCAGAAACATCATGGGGGCTTGAGTCTGAGGACCTTGCTATACTCATGCGCTGTGACTATGCATTTTAGTCTATTTAGAAACTCTAGTAGCCGTCTGCCAATTACACACTTGGTGTGGCGAAATAATTAGCGAGGTGCACAACAACTGATCATTGTGCTTTCAAACATAATTCTTTACAAGACCACTATATCTTGTAGGTACTCCGGTTCTTCTGCTTATACAGAAGGTATTAACCGTACAGTTTTAGGGACCCAAAACCCTAACCTGAACCCTAACTGTGAGTACTGCGTAATTAATATATGCCGTATTAGTATTAACTAATTTTATTATATTCAATATCATTAGCTAACCCAAACCCTAATCCGAACCCTAACCCGAACCCTAATTAAGTTTATTTTGGTATGGTTTCCCATGGTGTCAAACTATTTATAGAAAAGTTCAGCTTCGGCCGAGCCTAGTATATTGTTAGCTTGCCCTTGGTGCGCACTGGATTAATTTAGAAATAGATTATCCAGATTTAGGCATAATGCGCTTACGCGCCTTATTATTTGTTCGAGCTATCTATAGCCCGCAACGCGACGTGTCACTCCTGTGCTAGGTATTATAATAGATAGTAAAGCATCACCTGTTCATTAACATGCTTTACTAAGACTATGGCATGATATCACGCCATATGTTTACTAATATAACAAATATAGGTGGATTTTACTAATATTTAATCCACAGGTCACGCATCTACCTAATAAGTAGTGCGAGAGACTCTAGAAACATGCCCTGAAGAGCTTTAAAAAGCGAAACAGGTGGTGCTGTAGAAATACAACACCTGTTGGCTTGTTTCGCCAGCCCCCTCTTCCACTCACTCTTAACGCCACCAACTCGCTCTGCTCGTCGGTGGTGGCCCACCCTAATTAAGTTTATTTTGGTACAGTCTCCCATGGTGTCAAACTATTTATAGAAAAGTTTGGCTTCGGCCGGGCCTAGTATATTGTTAGCTTGCCCTTGGCGCCCACTGGATTAATTTAGAAATAGATTATCCAGATTTAGGTATAAGTTGCTTACGCGCCTTATTATTCGTTCGAGCTATCTATAGCCCGCGCTAGGTATTATAATAGATAGTAAAGCATCACCTGTTCATTAATGCGCTTTACTAAGACTATGGCGCAATATCGCGCCATACATTTACTAATATAACAAATATAGGTGGATTTTACTAATATTTAATCCACAGGTCACGCGTCTACCTAATAAGTAGCGCGAGAGACTCTAGAAACACGCCCTGAAGAGCTTTAAAAGCGAAACAGGCGGTGCTGTAGAAATACAACACCTGTTGGCTTGTTTCGCCAGCCCCCTCTTCCACTCACTCTTAACACCACCAAATTTGCTCCGCTCGTCGGTGGCAGCCCACCCTACGTCCTGAGTGCAGTATTTCGCCGTTATTCAGGATCTAAAGTACACCCTTCGCACATTTGCGTCTTCTATCCGATATTACACCCCTCGAACACGCCGCTATCACGCCAGTAGTGGTTTTTTGTGGTTTTTGTGTTTTATTCATATAACTACATATTACATCTACATTTTACCACTTCTATTGTTAACTAGCACATCACCTCCGAGTTACACCTCAGTACTCTGTCTTTGTTCCATCCTCTGGACTTGCGAATCATGTGACCTCTGGGACACCTCCAGTTTGGTTTGTGACAATAGCTGAGAAAAAGGCAGTTATGATTGAGGGAACAAGTTTTGAGTTGGGAAAGGAAGTATTTGATGACCTTTTTGATATAGAAAAGTGAATATTTAGGTTTTTTATCAGGGCTGGCTGTGGTTGCCACAAGGATCTCAACACAGTCTGTGCAGGATATCTGGCACTTCGCAGAGCTGAGAAGAGAGTGAGAATGAAGAATTTGAGAGATATATCCTTTTTGCAATTGTTATAACAATCCTGTGGTTCAGGAGCAAAATGCTGCACTTGAAAAAGGTGATACCCCAACCCCAGCTCAGGAGAAAGCATTTTATAAATCAATACTTAACACTGTCATGTCTGCAGAGATTGCTGGTGCTATTTTTAATCATAAAGATGACAAAAAGGGCCATCATGACATTCTTCACTATTGGTGGTGGGAACATGTTGGGACCCTATTCACATTTCCTGAAACATCCAATAATTGATTTCAGTCCTTTTGTGATGCAATGTCAAGAATCAAATCTCCTAATAGTAATAATAGGGGATGGTATCCATATACATGGTAGCATTACATCAGAAATGTCATTAGTGTCAGAATCAGGTTCTGACAGTAATGCTAGATAGAGTGAACCATTGGATTCAACTTATGTGTTGTGCCCTTCCAGTTCTCAATGGGTTCTTCTTAACAGAAATGGTCCACACATTTGGAAGTTAAACAAAGGGGTCAGGCAGTCATTGGAGATAACCAATGGTTAGTTGACAACTAGAGACCAAGTCTAATATTGAGGGCAGAGAGGACTAGTCAACTAAAGTTGAACTAGAAGTGAGAGTGGAAGAGAGTTAGGAGAGGATTGGGAGTCAAGAGTGAATATTAGTCAATATTCAAATTGAGGATCATAGTACAAAGGTAAGACCACTTAAATACTTGTAGGCTAATTGTAATAGTGAAAGCAGAAATAGCAACACTATAGTAATGAGTAATAATAAGGTCTGATGACATGCAATAAGATGGCAGGAGTGAAAGTGGAAAACATAAATGAGCAGAAAGATAACTGGACATGCTGTTATGAATAGCAGATATTGTAGTAACAAGTCAATAGTTCATAGAGATTGATATCAAGATGTAGCAGAAAAAATAGCAGAAGGATAGCAGAATTGTAGAATGTTGTCAGAAACATGTATGGGAGTTTTGCAGATATAGCATGAAGCAGGAACACTCCTTCTCTACGCAAGTGAGTTTATTGATTTTCTTGAAAGCTTATACATCAACAAGCCAAACCCATCACTCAACCATACAGAAAAAAACCTCTGGAATGCCATTCACTGTACTTCAACAAAGACAGAACTTGCTATTTTGACAATATATGCAGAGGTTATCTTCAATCCCATATATGAAAGCAATCTGGGCTTCTCATGACAAGGACCAGAACTTGCCTAACCTTGGACCTCTCCCTTCTTGTGTCTATGATCATATGCAGAAAATTTTCCATGATCCTATTATTCTCATTGCCAACTTAGATCCTGTGGCACCTAACAAAACTGCTGCACTTAAGGGTGAGGAGTGGCAATATATTGATTTTCTACAGAATCAGAGACCTCATTCCTGAACTTCCACACATTTGTGACCTTCTTGGTGCATTTCTCCAGTATTTTGCCCTGCCCCACCCATTCTTGCAGGAATGACAGAAATCTAGTGGAATGAGACCGGAATCCAGTGGAATGAAACTGGAATCCATGGGAATGAGACTGTAATCAAGTGGAGTGGCAGTACTTTGGCCTAAACTGCCCATTCCTCCAAGAATGACATGAATCCAGTAGAATGGAACCAGATTGTAGTGAGATAGAACTGGATTCCAGTGGAATGAGACTGGATTCCAGTGGGATGAGATGAGATTCCAGCAGAATGAGACTGGATTCCATCAGAATGAGACTGTAATCCAGTAGAATGGGACTGGATTCCAGTGGAACAGACTGAAATCTAGCAGAATGGGACTGGATTCCAGTGGAACAAACTGAAATCCAGCAGAATGGGACTGGATTCCAGTGGAAAAATACTATATTAAGACTAGAATGACCAATAAAGTTAAAATGCACTAAGATGTCATTCTACTGAAATGCAGTGAATGCTATACACTAGAGTGGAAATAAAAGTACAATAAATTATAACAGTGCAGTGAGATCTCATTTCACTGGATTCTACTCACAGCCATAAAAAGTAAATGTAGATTATGTAATACATGCACTGCAAAGTTGTGATCATCCACTCAAGACATGCATGTAGATACTTGATCATTCAATGAAACCATGTGAAATCCAAGAGTCCAATATCTAGAGCCCATAAGAACTAGAATGGGGTATGTCCACCAGATGCAGCTAAAACAGTCTCAATACAATTTAGCATGCTATCAATGTACTTGTTGATGTCTTTTACATATAGTTGGTCCCAGGCAGCAAAAATTGCAGCTTTAAGTTGTTCTACTGTGTTGGGAGGATGTGATAATGACTGCAGGATCTTTTTATTTTATGCTAGACTGGCTTGATTGTGCTGACATCCAGCAAATTTGAGGGATGATAGAACAGTGGTATTTCATGCTGTTTAAGCCACCTTCTTGTTGCTTTGCTTGTCTGGCTTGTGGTGCCATCTTGCTGAAATGATATCCAACCCCTTTCCCGAGTCATCAGCACATAGAAATCCTTCAGACAACCATCCAGAACCTATTCCTGATAGTGTTTTGAGTTCCCTTCCCTCTATCATATTTCAGCACAATCAGTGGCCCTTTCACACTCTTCATGATACATCCTCAGACCATAACACCAATGGGGGACTGCTTGAAACTTGGCATGATAAAGTTGTCACAATATGCTTCATCAGCATGACATGTAACATAATTGGCTCTGAGTATCACCCAGATACATGTAGCACTTGTTTGACCACATAATCCTCCTCCACTGAGCCTTTTTCAACATCCTGTTCATCTGTGCCTGCCATTTTCTAATCTTTCTATGAGCCTGTGTATGGTATGGAACCCTTCTTGCCACATGCCTGGTGTATCTTGCCTCCTTCAGAACACTTCTGATCACTCCTTCACTGATTTATATGTCAATCTGGCTCCCAATCTCAACCAGGGTTTCAATTGCTCTTTCCTTGCTCTTTGTATGATTGATTGTTTCATTATATTTGTGACCTTCAGAGAACACCCGCTGTGTGGCAGCTTTTTGGCTGAACATATCACTTGATACTTCTTCACAATTCTCATAGGAGTTGAATATTTGATGTTTGCAACCTGAGCAGCTTCAGCAACATTTCATGATGTTTGGAATGTGCTGATAAGTCAATTTTTTCATTGAGAATCAATATTGTACTTGATGCCACAGGTGGTTTTGTAATACATAATCTACATTGATTTTTTGTGGCTGTGAGTAGTAGAGTAGTACTTGAATATGACCAATGGTGCAACATAGTGCAAAGTGAAACAAGACCTAATACACTGCACTCTAATGGAATGGTGCTTGAATAAAAGACTGAAACAGCAATTATTAAATTGAATAACAATAATACACTACTGTATGATGCTTTTTACTTTGTTATAACTGCATTATGAGAGCACCCAGCTGTACACAGTTGTATACAGCTTTACTTTTTAACTTACATATTTATGTATTATTATCCTCACTCTCCTCATTTTCTTCAATTTCTTTATCCAATCCATGTTATTTATCTTCTTCATTATCCATTTGCTGTTGCTTATGTTTCTGTCTGTGTAGCACATACTTTGTGTGATAAAATAACATTACATGTAAGGACCAGTTGAAATTGCCTGGTGTCATACACTTAGAAATCCACCAAGCCATTTATTAAGTTGTTCACAGAACTTAATTAACCCATATAAGTATATGAAAATAAAAATGAAACAAATACCTGTGTGTTAAATGCATGCTTTGCATAAGGTTATCCATTTTTATCAAAAGCAACAACCAAGTTTGGAGCTGAACCATCACCTGGAGAAGGATTACAATATTTTTGACAGAGATAGTCTGTGATACAATGGCTGTCATAGTGATAGGTATCAACAATAGTTTGTGTTTTTGTTTTGTTTTTTTTCCAAATTCACAACTTCCATCAGTATTGAGAAAATTGCAAAAAATTTGCTGAAACACAAGTCTTTCAGATACACTATAATTAAGTAAATTATTAAATAATTTAGTTACCAATCTATCCATGAGAATTTATTTTTTAAAAATGAAATAAAAGGTATAATGGGTGTAACAAATCATGTGACATAGGTAGCTATTCTGTTTGTTGAGAAAATTGCAAAAAAAATATCAAAACATGTTACTTTTGATTATATTTGCAGGGAAATTAAGATTTTTCTAATTAGGAATACACCTGAATGTTCTTTGATCTGATTATTACTTCTAGACCATTTGCTTCATTAGGTAACCCTTACCAAATCACATAATCTTATTATATTTCATAAGTCAGTCTAGCCATTCCAGTGCAATACAGCACCAGAAACTAGGTTCATTCAATTCTAGCTGCATAGTGCAATGCATTCCTTTCTGTCCATTCTACTGGAATGTTAATTTTTGCAGGGGCTCTGCCATAAATTCTTTTGAATGGATTCCACTAGAATGACCAAATTCCACCAGGTTCCAGCAAGAATAAGGGGGGCATAGTAAAGACCTCCTGTCTTCCAACATCTGCAGAGTGAGACACCCCCTCCCTCTTTTATGAATCTAACTTAGTCTGCTACTAGGACATTAACCTGACTTAAATTAGGATCAATTGGGCCCAACTCTAGAAACCCCATGTGATAGAGGCTAGCTTGCCATATGAGAGATCAGGTGATTGTAGGAGCATGCAGAGTTGGTATAGGCTTAGACTTTGTGTGAATACTCTTACATATAGTCAAGATTAATCTTCCAAAAATCAGCCCATAGTGGGCCTGCATAAACCTGAGGGGCCAAACACAGGCACACATTGAGCTTCTAGTATGCTGGATCTGACATTAGGCCACTGTGGGAACATGCAAAGGTAGTATGTGATGTTTCAGCCACTCATCTCAGCCACCATTACTCTGCTCTGTTACCTGACTCCTTGCCAAGGAGTCTCTGCTCCTGTATATAAACTCTGATACTCTCTGTATTAGCTCTTCTGTTTGTTAATTGCTATAATGTGATCCCTTTTCCTTCTCCTCAGTCTCAGCCTCTGCTCTCTTACCTCTTCACTCCTTAAACCCCATCATGACAAAAGATTATCTTCTGGGTCCAATCTTTTTTTTAACACCTCTATTAACTTCCACACCCAAAATTCAGGACCTTATGATGGAGGATAGTGCAGCTTTTTACAAAATAAAGCCAAGTCCTGAACCCTCTGCAGTGTCTCATCACTGAACCTCCACTTCAGCATAATCTCCAGGTTTCACTCTGGAGTTTAGTTTCTGTCACAAACCAAACTGGAGGTGTCCTGGAGGTCATGTGATTTGTGAGTCCCAAGGATGGAACAAAGACAGAGTACTGGGGCATAACTTGGAGGGTGCCTGAATGAGTCAGAGGTGCAAGGATGTAACCCTGCAGGGACCAGGACTTGGCTTCAGCTTATAAGAAGCTGCACCTTCCACAATCCTACTTCCTGAATTTAGATGAAGGAGTTAGCAAAGGATAAGACAACAAGATTGCGACTCAGGAGGTTCCTTTGTCATGATGTCAGAGGCAAACTTGAGAGTAGAGGGTGAATAAGGAGTAGAGGAAATTGTATAAGAAATTTACAAACTGAAGTACAGTACTGAGAGTACTTCAACTTAAATACTACATATTGAGCCTTGGCACTAAGTGCCAAAAGGAAATGATAAGAGTAACAAGGCTTGGAGGTGCTCCTTGTGATACGAGTACATGTGGAGACCTCCAAGAGAACATAATGAGAACAATAAGCTAAACAAGATAATGGAATGGAATGAATCAGGTGAGTATGTCATAAGGAATGAGACCATAAGGTGAGTATGATATAAGGACATAATAATGGAAACTAAGAAAGAAAATAATGAAGATAATGGAGTGTATGAATGGAGCATAATGAAAAGTTCCAATAATGTGCTGAGGTATTGCTGAAGTCTCCTGGTGGTTGACATGTAGACTCCTGGAGGTCATAGGGAGTTCCAGAGGTACAACTGAGTGCTGCAAATGGGATATGACAGTTTCCTGCACACTGGTAATCTCTGTATGCCTTTCTGAGTTTTTGTAATCATGCTCCCATCCAGAACTACACCTCCAGAGACAGTTCATGACAGCCCACCATGGGCCAGAGAGAGGCCCCTGAGAGTCAGGCAGGCCCAGTATGGGCTGGTATTTGGAGAGTCAATTGAAACCACATGTCAGAGTCCTCATCCAGATATGAACCCATACCAACACCCCATGGTCATACAATCACCTCATCTTTCATATTGCAAGCTGACCAGTGTCAGTTTGCAACATGAGTGGCCAGGTGACTGTGGGACTGTCCAGGGCTGGCATGGCCTATATTTTGGTTGAGTGCACTGGCATGTGGACCAGATTTACCCTCCAAAATCAGCCCATATATGGCATGCTGGACCCTTGGGGGCCAGATCAAAGTTCAGACCATTGTGGGAGTATGTGATAGAATTTTTGGAGAAGCATCACAGAGGTGGTCTACACTAGCCCTCAAAAATCTCAGTATGTTGCCGGGGTCAACCCCACAGGTACCCTTGAAGCACTCTAATATATATAGGCTTCAAGAAAGAATGGCAAAAACTAGAGAAACAACAGATAACACTCCTGGTTAGTAATAAATATTAACCCAAGACAGAGAAATGGGTGTGCACCTGTCCAGCCTATGCTGTCAGCCATTTTCTTATATGCAAGCACCTTGTCCAAGATGTCCCCCATGTCCCATCTGTCTTCTTCCTTGAGGTTAAATGATATCAAAAGGGCATATGCTCATGCTCGTTGTTGGCAGTGGCAAGCTTGCCGTTTTGACCAAAACCGGGCAGGGAAATTGGTTTTTCTTTCTTTTTTTTTTTTTGAATTAATCCAGTACACTACTCCGCACAAATTTTCTACAGGGTGTAAAGAATTTGTACAGTTTTCCGATAGTTTATATTAATAGGGTATTACAAAG
>JASFDE010000600.1:0-10114 GCA_036937135.1 Nidula niveotomentosa
TTCCACCTAGCAGGCACGACGCATATGGGCTTCCTCCCTGGGCAGAGCGGCCAACACATGCAGCACGCTATGCACCACCGACCAGCATATGTTGCATACCGGCATACGCGACCACCACCGCTACCGACATCGAGCATGCCCCACCATGACATACGGGCACCGCAACAGAGACCCTCCACACCAGCAAAACACTCCCAGGCGTCGCGTGATCATCGTCGGGGACGTGAGCTAGACATGCCGCCACCATTGGACTACACCAAGTCACCATACGCGTGTATCCCGCTGCCCAGACTGACAGAAGATCGAGTGGAGGTCAATCCCCGCCTCCAATACGTGTCGCCCCCCATGTCGGTATACGACATCACCCTGCCGCCACCGTCATGGTCGTCGACCAATGTGCCCTGGGCACACCACAGCCACAGTCACGCGGACAGGTGGTTATACGAGCCAGCGACAAATCCACCTATGAGCACGATGGTCCTCAGAATCGTAGGACTCGAGAAGCCGATCGTCATCCACGCACAGGACTACACTACCGTCACCGTGTATGACGTGCTGGACGCGGTGTACGACGGCGTGAGGAGAGAAGTGAAGGACCAGCACCGGCGCTCACGTGGTCTCTGGGATTTAAAGAATAGCAGAAGCCAGAGGACGCAGCAGCAGCACCAATGTAGCAGCCGCCTCACGGTGAACGAGTACGAGCGCGCACTGGGGGCGCTGTTTGGTGGGCGGCGGTACTGGGCGGGGATGACTACCAGCGATGCTGAGGATGATGTGTGGGTGCTGCATCTGCGGTAATTGCGTGGAAAGTGGGGTCGCTGGGAGGCCCTACGGACGCCATTGAAAAGCCACAGGGGTCGTTGACTTCAGATCGTAGCCTCGAGACTGAGCCATCCGCGCTGAAGTCGGTTGTAAAGACCATCCCGCCGTCCTACGGGCGTGTATTTGTACTACTGTGGTGTCGAGCTCGTCGTTGAAAATAACGTCCCTAGAGATGAACTAGATATACCTGATAATATACGATACCAATGATTGGCGTTCTTCATGACATGATTGTGTACTATCATACGCACCTCTATGTATACCATAGGATTCCCCTGTGTCTCTATCATCGTGAGCGACGTGTAGAGGGCTATAGACAACGTCGTCAACAGCGAGCTGAGTGGTTGATAGCAAAGACGTGGCTAGCCTAATTAGGGTTGAGTTGATGGGACGCTCTTGCCACACAGGTGCAAATATGGCGGACTTGAAAGTTCGGGCTAAGTCACGGTAGCGGGTACGAACTTCGGTCCAATCCGGGAGTCGTCTCCTTCGTTCATGTTGACATGCAGCTTCAGCTCTTCCTTTTGTATCTGACATAACATACCTAAAGTAAAGTAAAAAAGCGATATATAATCATCTTGAAACCTCACGCGGCTTGTACATAAGATTTTCACATCTTTCTCCAAAAAAATGCATGCTGCTTCAAAGTATTGGGCACATTCCAGTGAATATTTCGATTTGCATCCAAAATGTCCGTGGTCTAGAATCTGGATCTTGCATGTTTTATTTCAGGCTTGATGATAATATTATTCATACCGGTTGTATAGGAAGTGGGGCATACTCAATTCAATCTGGTAAGTATCGGATATTGCATTAACGAAGATCGACGTGGCCCCATAGATAATAGCATTGACTTGGAAGTCTGCAATGCAATCTAAGTGAGTGTCAGCGTTCGGGCACATATCCTCGCTAAATAGCAAACCTGGGTAAAGTCTCTTCTCCATTGCCGAATTGAGCAGAGTCCATACCAACGCGGCGTAACGATGGGTTCTCGGACATATGCTAACTTGGGGAGCAGCCACTTCGGTGTACTGTCGGCGAACGACATGGTCAGATGTGTATAAGTAGAAATTGCTTAATCCTCAGTGTCTCCAATCCATCAGCCGTTCTCTCGTCAACGAGGGGTGCTTGGACGAAGACGCAGCATCCGACAAAATCTGCTTGTTCTTTAACCACATGGTCTCTGCTGACTTTGACGAGAATACACTATAAATGAAGGCCAAGAACGCGTCGGAAGTTGTTAAGATATTCCCTTTTGACTTCTGTGTAGGCGCTGATGGAAGCTATTCTGCGACTATGAAGGAGGTGATGTAGGTTGAAAGGTGAATATAATTCAGAAATGGCAAACTATTTACAAATTACTCCTTCAGGATGGACTACAGCCAGGATAAATGAAGGATCTATACATTGAACTGACCATCCCCGCGGGAAAAGACGAAAATTGGGATGCCATGTTCCAATTCGACCCGAATCACCTTCATGTCTGGCCGCGTCATTCCTTCGTTCTCCTCGCACTTCCCAACAAGGCAGGGATTTCTCGCATTATTTCCTCTCTTCGTCTCATGCTTAAAAATGTGGATTAGGATAAATCCTTCACATATAGCCTCTTTGCCCCTAGCGCCATATTCGATGACCTGAAGTAAGAAGCTGCTGTGTTCTGAAATTGTTCAGGACCCATTTTCCTCATGCTCTCGCACTTCTCGGGAAGAACGTTGGGAAATAATTCATGGGCAAGCTGAAAGCACCTATCATGCACGTCAGGGTTCGCTTTCTCCCTTGTATGATTTTCAATACAGATTTAATTGATCCTCTATTTAAAGGCCGAGCCCTATCACAACAAGGACCGCATTGCTCTCCTTGGAGATGCTGCGCACGCCATGGTAACATTCTACGGTCAAGATCTGAACTGTAACTGTGGCCTCGAAGATATCAGGATCTTATCTTCGTTGCTCTCTGAAGAATGTGTCAAGTCAGCAACAATTCTCGAGTCCAAGGTGCCAACGCAGGAGAAGGAAATTGTAGACGAGCAGCTGCTCCGAGCCCTCGAAAACTTTTCAAAAACACGTCATGAAGATGTGGTAGCCATGTGCGATATGGCGATGGAAAATTAGTATGTGCATTCTCACGTTTTGTTCAATCGGCATGTTCAATCGGCAAGATTGCTTACCCACTAATCATTCCTCTAGCGTCTCTGCGTCACACTGTAGCCACTTCCTTCTACTACGTCCAGAAGTCGTTCGATACATTACTCCACAACATCACGTGCCGCACGCCATCTTCTCTCAACTCCTTCCTCTAGACCCTTGCTCGCGTCCCATACCCGCGACTCCCACGTAACACGTGACACCTATCTTCAACATGATGGCGTTCCGCCCGGACATCAGCTATGCGGATGCTCGGCATAAAGGGGAATACCAGGTGCGCATGTTTGGAATACTTGTCTCAATGTTCATATGTGGGTTGAGTTTGGCGGCAGCATGGGGGTCGTGGTTAGCATGGAGTAGGGTTGTGGCTCCGGTGCTCCGTCTGGCTGATCTCTGGAACGCTTTATAAATAAATTCGCTGCATGGTTTTCTTTCTGGGCTTCATGTACATCTTTTTCTTCTCCCACGCACATTGTTCATTAGTGTATATTTATGGTTTTATGGATACAAAATTCCATTATTTCTAACTAACATAATCATTTTCCGTTGAATCTACACATTATGCAGATAAGAGGTGCATACGAGCGATATCTCACCCCGAAAAAGTTGAAACAGATAATTTCAGGTTGACACGGGAGAGGGTGACGCATGACAACTCCCAAGCGCTCACTAGCAGATGCGTACTGGGAACAGTGTTCGACTCCCTATGATACTACTAGAGCAGGGACATTCAGGTGTGACTTTATATGCGTGCGACTGTAGAAAGAAATATTTGAGCATGAATGAAACCCATTTTGGATGCCCAGGGCCGTCGAGTATATTCATGATCTGGCCAGTTCACGCATAAACCTCCCTACCACATGGGGACGGGACTCGAAAGTGTATTCAGAAGTGCAAGGGAGTAAGACGGTATTATGGCTTACGAGTGGTTATCAGGGCCACATTATCTGCTAACCTGAGATATAAATAATATCGATCGAACCGAGGGAACATGCACGCTAAATAAACAGCACATACTATTAATACTCAACTCCCATCCTAACAGATGCTAAAACGATCAACTTCATGAAGGCTGTTTCAAAGAATGTGTACATAGTGGGAAAATAAATATTTAAATGTAGGAGAAGCACTGTAAGATAAATAGTATCAGAGATTTGTGTCACAGCATTGTGCTCAATTGAGGGAAGACTTCACAAATGGCGCGATACTTCAAGCTTCAGGCTCGGAAGAACAAAGTTCTACACGGTGACCTTCATAAAGACTCAACCGGAACAAGTGAGAACAGAAGGAATAGCATAGAAAGTAATTTCACGCAATCAGCTGTCGCTGGGTTACTAAATGCTGGCAAATCCAAAGCAGAGGCTGTAAAATTTACCTCGGAGTCGGCCACAATCAAAGTCACCAAGAACTCAACGAAGTGATTATCGATGCGAGGTGACATCGCCCCAGATTCAACCAATTTCTTTGTCATTGTGATTTGACGTACTTATCCTGATTGCTCCATCATCTGACTTGCCTCTTAATATCGCCGAGTTAGCGTTCCAAAGAACATAAAGCTTATTTCATGGCATAAGCGTCGTCCGTATGTGACCCCTATTTTCTTTCGAATAAGATTTGCGGAGTAAGCATAGCATATCCATGACGTCTTTCGCTGGGCGGTTTCCATCAAAGATGAGCTTATTGCAGTACATATATATTTGGGAAGCGATGAAGCATTGCACTAGGTACATCAATCTTTTATCATCATTCACAGCACCTATTATGTTGCAATTATAAATACTGAGAACGGCTATCTCCGGCTTTCGACAGCCCTGTCAATTTGCGACCATATCTTCGATGGCCATGCTCCTAGATACCCGTTCCCAAAAGCCTTAAAATCTGAAGGCTCTCTAACAGCAGCATCCGTATTCTTTTTTCAACATTCTCAACTCCCGCATAAGATCACATATTGGTAGGTTCAATGAATTAAGAATTTACTATATACTCACCTGCTGAAGCTCAGCTGTTTAATCCCACCTTTTTCTCTACACTCAGGTTATTTCGTGGTTCTTAAACCTAGTTTTGTCAACCATTTAGTTGTCCGATGCCCAGCCTCAGCCATGAGGATACGTCGGTGTCTATCCACGAATCGCTCATCGATCATGAATATATCATGGCCCAGAGGGTACATAAAAAGGAGCCTTTGGCTTCTTCCATAGCCAAATATAAATCTCTAGCGCAGGAAATTGGCTGGTTCACTCCTGCTCTCATAGTCGGAGGACTGATATCAGGCATCATAGTGGCAGTTGGCCACCATGTCTGGTTGACGAAGTTGAACGGACGCCAAGCAGATTTGGAGGAGCTCGGATTGTCAGAAAATTGGATACGCACTATCGGCAACGGCATTGCATACGTTGTCAAGCTCTTGCTTTGTGTCTCTCTTAGCACTTCCCTCTCGCAGGTCATTTGGTACGACATGCGAAGGTCGAGTTTTTCTATTTCCCAGCTGGATGCACTGTTTGCGCTACCAGAGCCTATGAAGATTTCAGCCACATTCAGGATAGGGCATCGAGTACTGCCCGCAATTTTCATCTCATTAGCATTGTCAGCGTCTCCCTTCGTGTCTGTAAGGGCGCCTACCGCACTTGTCATTGTATCAGCCGGTGAGAATAACACTATCATATCTGTGCCAACCGTGTATCTGGACGGCACACAAGATCTCGGTGCTGCAAGTTATAACACGGGCAATTACTCAGCACCATCTCAGAATTGGTTGAAGGTGGTCCGGACTGCCACCATGACGTCCACAGCACCTACATGGGATGCTCCACCAGGATGTGAAATCGGTTGCCATTACACTTCTGATTATACTGCACCAGCACTAAATTGCTCGCCTATTGTCGCGTTGCAGATCTCCCAGACCCCGAATGATTTTTTGTGGGAATATCGATCGAAGGGCGTGCAGATAGCCAACGAGACCTCATCTATGACAACCGATTATTTGCAAAATTGGAACGGGAGTTTCCTGTCATTAGCGTATAATGACTGGGAAATATTTTTGTTCAACTCGACAAATAGCTTGACAAACAGCTTGACTGGTCAAGGCAACGTCTATCCCACACCATATGACCCAGGCCAAATGTACGAGATGTCTACAGTGTACCGGTCTATGAATACATTGGAAGGTAACATCTCTAATGTGGAGGCAGCCGGAGCATATTGCAGCTTCCACAATGCAACATACAGAGTTTCTGTGACATATGCCAACAGCACCCAGACAAGCAAAGTAGCGGTCAGGCACTATAATGCACCTATAACGATTGGCACTCAAATGTCACATTCAAATTACTCAGATTTCAGGAACATCAATTATCTCTCTATATCTCATGCTTTTGCACAGGTATTTGAAGGAACCCTTAGCTTTGTTCCAGTCGAAATTACTGTAAACGGGAACTATACCATACAACGACAGTTCGGGGCCTATGAAATTAGCAAGACACAGATGGCTATGACACCTCTATTTGAATTAGATCAAACAAATATGACGTTTGTCATAAATGCGCCCGAGGTCCACACATATTTAATGGAACTCTTTGCGAATATGACACTCGAATTCATGTCTTTCCACCCAGGGTCGGCCAATGTACAGGCTACAGTAACCGTGAACGACAACGTATGGGGGTATGATCCTAGAGTGTTGTGGATGGTATACGGCATTGCGATTGGATTGACGACTGTCAGCGCTGGCGCGGGTCTCCTTTGTCTTTATGCAAATGGGGTCCCTGGTTCTTCGGATTTCTCAGCGATAATAGCTGCTACGCGCCACCCATCTCTTGATGCTGTATCACTTGCAAGTGCATCAAGGGAAGAAATTTTAAACAGGAAAGCCATGCACACTCAGCTGCGATATCGCCGTGTTACCTTGGATGGAATGGCGAGGGAAAGTTTCGTAGTCAAATCAGACAGCCGCTTAGATTCGCCAACTTCTACTCTAATGTGAAGGATTATTCAGAGAGAAAATACATTGTTGATTATCAATTTCGATCCTTCACTTGTAATCTCCACGTAGTCGTTAATAATGAGACAGGCATCCATAAATAATATGTTCCCTAAATTATTAGGCATAGAACTATTTTTACTGCAGTATCAGTGTCAAAAAAAGTAACGGGGCAGGTTAATAAACCTTTCGCACTGAACAAGCCGTAGAAATTACTTGTCTTCATCCTTTTGCATACCACTCTTCTTCAAAGTATGCTATAGATTGGAAAGCCAAAAGAATGACATTAATAGCTCAACATAGAGCGTAATGGCACAAGAGTGTGACTAGCATGCCTCGAAAGATGAAATTACCAGGAAATAAAAGTAAATTCGGTATTGAGGGTCGAGGTAAGAAGAGAACTACAATAGTCGAATGTACACACCATGCAGCGATTAGAATCAACATATGTTTCAAAGCAATCTAAATACGAGAAAGTCAGGCTGGTTAACACCCTACTATAGGAGACAAAGCTGATGAGCGTAGGTCTAATTAAAAGTGGAAGGCCTTTGAATATAAGCCACAGCATATTCATGGGGAGATAGCGGCAAATCAAGTCGGCAGTGCGATGTTGAGTCCGCCCGCCGGCAACCAGCGGACCGGGAGGACAATGATAAATATCGTCATCATTCTTCTGACTCCTGAAGTCATCGTCTACTTCATGATGACTAGGCATCTCGCCCCTCCCAATCCTGTGGCCCGCCTCCCGCCTGTACCTATCGCTGTCCCAAACGGTATGAAGCATTCCTGTGGCCTCTGCGGGGTGGGGGATAGGGCGTGCGTGGCTCAGATTCAATTGACACGGTTGGATGTCCGACTGGATCTGGAGATACTGCACGGGCTGCAAGGGCGATGGAGGTTGGAGGCTGCGCTGGGTAGATGAGAAGCATAAGCCACAATCCCATAATGGACGCGGCGACAGGCTTCTGGCAATAGAGCACGGGCAATCTCGGGATGCGATCACCCGAGCGTTGCAGGAAGCAAAAGAATGTGGTGGGACCTGGGATAAGCAACCAAGAGCAAGAGAAAATAACGGAGATACACACTAGAGTGGGCCGTTATCCCAGAATTCGTTGGTGCTTCAACTTCTCCTACATATGCCAGCATTTATAACTGGTATCGGCATCAAAAACGACTGGGAAAAACTGGCGAGCGCGCACTGGGGGCTGGGAGGAGAGCTACGACCAAACTACGACGTCAGCATGAAGGAGGGACGCAGAAAGACGAGCAACACGCGCTATATGAGCCAGGAACTTGCGTGAGCCATTGAACGAGAGCTTGTGACGTAAACGTCTCCGGCACTCTCCGGCTCTGAACGCGACTAGCCATCATCAACGAAAACTACATGTTTATATATTCGTCATATCATAATACCGAAGGTGAAGCGACTATTATGCTTGCCTTTCATGATGTTATGTAGCTCCGAGAGCAAGCGACAGGGGGTCGACTTCTCTTCGGAGTAGTTGGGCCACTTGATGAGGGTTTTTTTACATTGCCATCGTTGGTGCCAATGACTAGTTTGTGGTTCAAGTTCCTCTGGTTAAAATACACGCGTAACGATGATAAAAACATTTTTTCAGATACCCACTCCTCAAATCTCCACCCACGGAGGAAAGAAGTGCAATGACTGGAAGTTTTACGTCGCCCACAATTTTGTCAACCGATCCGTCATCCCGGTGCTTCGAAGGAGTTTCAACGATATCGGTGGGCTATAAGTACATCTCAGAGCGCTGATACATGCGTTTCTCAGTCTGTGTCATCCTTCGCACAGAGATAAAATCCGGAGATAAGAGCCAGAAGCGTCAGTAATCTAATACTGAATGCAGTGGTGATAATTGCATGAAGTTGACGTAGATAAGATTATAGAACTTAAATATAATTTAAGGTGCAGTAAAGAAGGCGCCGACAATCTCAAGTAAATGTAGCTAAACTGACTTGCCCCTGCCTCTGTATAATAAACTGAGGTGTCTACATACGACCTAGGTGTACGAGGAATATAATATGTATGCAAATAACAAAGAAAAAAAGCAGAGAAATAGAATCACGCGTATTGGCCATACAAATATTCAACGTCACATTCAAGACACCCTAAGAAGTGGTTTTGAGATAGTAATGTACACCGTCGATTTACGACTTACTTTGGTCGCCAGGCTCGCAGAAACTCGTTCGCATTCACATCGGAAGCCGTCGAGAAGAATGCTGAGACAAAGTGCTTGAAATCATTGGCATTAAAACGATCATTACACGGTCTTTGCAGTACAAGGTTCTGCATTGACAATGTCATTCATAGTTAGATACCGAACTTAAATGAGTATTTTGGCGCCGACGCACTGCTGAATCGTTCGCCAAATACATAATGAGCAATATCACACTACAACTACAAGAATACTACTAGATTCGCTCGTGGAATCACAGTTGACGCTGAAGTAATATAAAGACAGCACTGATGCACAGTTCTTTCATCAATTGCATAGAGTACACCCATGAACAATACTCGGAATGAGGACGGACTCAGGCACGAAGGTGTAGACCACGGAAGGAGCATCACTTTAAACCTGTCTGGGAAGACAGGATCTAGATGATAAGCTTGATATCGAACCTATAATTGCGACGTTGTATGCAATATCTGCTTCAAATCGCCTTGAGGATTAAAATAACAACATGTGATGGAAAGAAACCAGCGAAGCACATCTCCCAAATCCGGCAGTCAGGCAATGCAGTGCAGCTGTCTGTCATAACCCCTTTGGATCCCGCGCGCGCAAATATAGCACAACACGCTCCCCGTACCTCCTGCCGACCACATATAGGGCTCAACACTTCTTTCCCATACGTACCATTCCCCCTTCCCCCCCACCACCATCTTCTCGCAGCGCAATCCCCTCCCCCTCCCATCTTCCAATACTCTCCCAAATACTTCCAGGTATCACTCCGAGTCAAATTTGACTACTGTAAGTGCTCTCATTAGCACAGGAGACGTAGAATGGCGGGAAATAGCTCACCGTCGTCGCAGCCGTACATCATCGCCGACGATGTTGCACGCAGCACCGAGTATGCTATTCCACCTAGCAGGCACGACGCATATGGGCTTCCTCCCTGGGCAGAGCGGCCAACACATGCAGCACGCTATGCACCA
>JASFDE010000601.1:0-10114 GCA_036937135.1 Nidula niveotomentosa
AGGCATAAAAAGCTTTAAGCAATAGACACTTTAATAATTCACAGACATTTCTTACTTTGAATCTAAGCAAAGTTCAAGCTCAGTTAAATACTTAATTAGGGAGCCAGGAACCACAGTGACTGTGGTTTGTACCATTTAACCACGGTGCCAAACCATATGGTTCCAGCAACTCATGTTATGGTTTAAACCACGGAAATGACCATACCAAGCTAGTCTCTAGTCCAGCAGACCAGAAAAGAGATCAATCTACCATAGGAATATGCAATAGTGGTATCAGGTGAAATTTTGGTAGAAGACTCCCATTGATTGTGCATAATATATTACAGCAATTAAGCCTAGTTGAAGGTTCAGAGCAAAGTTTGATGTGTCATTGTTTATTTGGTGAAGACACACATCCAAATAAGGAATGTTGACAAGTTGCTAAGTCTCTATCAAGGAGAAGCTTAGGTTCAATGAGCCTCAAGACAAAGCCTTAGAAGTTTGAGTTTGTTTGAGCAAAATCAGAGTTCAATGAGAATGTCTCTAAGCTATATTTGCCTAGGTCAAGCTGACGAACTATACTAAAGTACATAGTACTACTTATAGTAAACTATGATGGTTTGTGTGCCATGTACTAAGTATAACTACTGTTGTTGTTGGCTAGTCTAAATATAACTGTGCACATGTCTGATCACCATAAATAAAAAAGAAAGTTGCCTAGTAGGTACAAATAACCAAGTAAGAATTTATAACATTACCCCCTCCTTATGATTGAGTTCTCTGAGCTCAATATGGTTCTCTGGTCATGTTGGTGATGGTGTTGTCAGGAAAGTCATAGTTCCAGTCGTCTTCATAATCTGGGAGATCAAAATAAGGACACTGCTTGGGGTAATGCCCTGGGGCTTTTTGATGACAGTGTGGATACCAAAACTCAGGACAATGGGACTTGTAATATCTGATTTGGTGGCATCCATAACACTCTGCACTGGTAGGCCTTCTTGGTCTAGGTGTACCAGGTCAGGGTCAGGGAAGTTGTTGACCTTGACTGCTTGTCATCAAAGTTGAAGCTTCTTCTTTGACGACAATAGGAAAGTCAGGATGGTCTCCTGGTGAGACTTCTTGATGATAGGGCATTGTCAGTTTCTTTACTGTGGTTTGTCATTTCTGGGGTCTAATAAATTACCATAATCTACATTGAATGGTGGAGTCAAGGGCATCATTGAGCTCTTTGTTTTGTTTCTTTAATAACTGCTGAGTGTCTTCTGCTTGGTTCCTCATCGCAAAAATGGTGTTGACAAGGGCCAAGAGGGTTTCATTGCCATGCTGATTAATCTGACTTTGAATGTGATGGTCAAAGTATGGAGCATTCACATGCTCTTGCACTGGCTGCTAATGGATTTCAGGTCTGTGGCGGGAGAGATATTGTTTATGGTAGAGTTTGTGGAGTTGGAAGAGGTGGATGAAGACATTGCAGGTTTGGTTTAGATGAGTGCTTTGTGGGATGGTTGTCTGGTCTTTTACAGTAGTTGCACTTTGTCCTTATATCCTTTCAGTATATCTAGAGAGTTCCAGAGGTTTGACTCTGGAATCTATTCATTGGATGCTGTGGGATAACCAACCTATTTCACAAGGTATTGCATGCCTTGTCCTCATTTTTGATGTGCCATGATTGCTTCTACTTCATATTCTTCAGCTCCATTGACTAGGTCAGGAGGTGGTTTGAGGAAGTTTGGTCCATGTGCTTCATTCTCATGATAAGGTGGTAGAAGTCCAGCATGGAAGGCAGGGTGAATTCACCATTGATCAGGGAGTTTCAGTTTGTATGTCAAGGGTCCTAGTACTTTATCAATGATAAAGTGTCCTTCATGTTTTAGGGCAAGTTTCTGTGTTTGATAAGGTAACTTGAGGTTTTTGGCCTCAAGCCAAACTTTATGTCCAATGTTAAAGGGTTTGAAGTTCTTCCAGTTCCATTGTAACACCATTTGTTGTGCTAGTTCATGCATTGCTGCAGCTTCTTCTTGGATCCATTTCAGGGTGTCCATGCATTGTTCAATGCTGGGTACATTTGTTCAGTCTGTGATTCCTGGAATAGATTTTGGATTATACCCCATCATGAGGAAGAATGGGGTTTGTTTCCTTGCAGAATGTTCTTGGTTGTTATGAGCAAATTCTGCCATTGGTAATAGGTTTCTCCAGTTCTCTTATTTATTTGAGCAGAACATTTGGAGATGGACTTAAATTTCTTGATTAACTCTTTCAATTTCACCATCAGTTTGGGGATGATATGCCTTGCTCATGATGAGCTTAATTCCGAGGAGTCTTCCAAGTTCTTGAAAGACATTGGTGGCAAATCAGGGGTCTCAATCTGAAAGGATTTGTTGTGGGAGTCCAAATTGTCTGTATACATGGTCCAAGATGAGGTTTGCAACCCTGAGAGCATCAATTTTCTTGTTGCAAGGAATTAAAATCACCCCCTTCATAGATGAATGGTTGACCATGACCAAGATAGGGTCATCTCTGTTATTTTCAGGTAGATTGGTGATGAGATCCATTGTGATGTGGGAGATAGATATGTCTCTGCTGGCACTTTGATTGGTGTTATTGGTGGCATATTTGGGTATGTGTTAACCTTCATTTGTTGACAGGATTTGCATCCTTCAACATACTTTTTTATGAAGGTATACATTCCTGGCCACCAGTATTTGAGTTTCATAAGTTTGAGTGTTCCATATTGTCTGGGGTGTCCTGCTGGTTGCAAATCATGGTATTTTTGTTATATGTTTCTTTGTAATTCTTTGTTCAGGGGTATGTAGCATTTATCTTGGAAGAATAAAATGCTGTCTTTGATTTTCCAATCAGACAATGCTGATTTGATTGGGGGTATTCTGCTGGTTTTAAGAGCTTTCATTGGATCAGCCATGAGTTTGTCCTTCATAGGGTTTTCAGCAATAATTCTGTGAAGTTTGGTATCAATGATTTTAATGAATAAGTGGTCTGGGAGCATGACCACATCTTTGTTGTCCATGTCTTCTTCAGCACAAAGATCTTCTTGTCATGACAGAGCATCTGATTGGACCATTTTTGATCCTGGGACATGGATCAAATTAAGGTTGAATTCTGATAAGAACAGACTCCATCTTGCTTGGCATCTGTTCAATTTCTGTGCTGTTCAAAAGTATATCAGGTTCTTATGGTCTGACAGGATTGTAATTGGAAATGGGGCTCCAAGGAGATAATGGCGCCAAGTTTCAAGAGCTCTTACAATTGCTAAGAGTTCTCTGTCATATATTTCATAGTTTCTTTCTGGTGCAGAAAAGGAGTGAGAAATATATCCACAGGGGTGCCAATCTCCATTAATATCCTGTTGTTTAAGGACTGCACTTGTTGCCCATTTGGAAGTGTCTGATTTGATGAGGAATGGTTTATTGGTGTTGGGGATAGCCAATACTGGTTTCTCAAGGAACTTTTGTTTCAGATTGTAAAATGCTTGTTGGCATTCAGGGGTCCACTTGAACTTTTTGTCTTTCATGGTAAGATTGTTCAATGGTTTTGCCATGTCCAAATAGTGTCCAATAAACTTCTGATAGAAGTTTCCAAATCCAAGGAAAGATCTTACTCCTTTCACTGTTGTGGGGGTTTTCCAGTCTCATATTCCTGCAAGTTTTGCAGGGTCCATGGCAACAATTCCTGGTCTGATGACAAGACCAAGGAAGTCAATTTCCTGTGTGTCAAACTTGAACTTTTCAGGTTTTAGGTACAAGTCATGTAGTTGTAGTCATTCTAAGACACAAATTGTTTGTGTATGATGTTTCTCTGGGTTTGTTGAAAATATTAAGATGTCATCCATGTAGATGATCATCCATCCTTTGTCAATCATGTCTTTAAAGGCATTGTTCATGAATGCCTGAAAGGTTCTGGGGGAGTTGCATAAGCCAAAGAACATGACTGTGGGTTTGTAGAGTCCTTGATTTGTCTTGAAAGCAGCTTTCCATTGATCTCTGTCTTTGATTCAGACATTTTTGTAGCCATTTCAAAGGTCCATTTTAGAAAAGATCATGGCACCTTTTAGTTTATTGACAAGATCACTCACCAAAGGTAATGGATAAGTGTTCTTGATTGTTCCATTGTTCAGGTACCAATAGTCTTGGCAGGGTCAAAATTCTATCTCATCTTTCTTGGATACAAAGAAAAAGGGAGAGGCCATTGGAGATTTCGAAGGTTGTATGTATCCTTTTCTGAGATTTTCTTTGATGAATTTGTCCTGTAGTTTCTGTTCAGCAGGTGTTAATGAATAGGTTTTACAATCTTGTGGGATAAATTCTGGTTTCAGATCTATGGCATGGTCATATGGTTGAGGTTCAGGGAATTGTTCCAATGCTTTCTTCTCAAAGACTGATTTGAATTTGTGATATTCTTTGGGAATCAAATCTTCAATGGGCTTCTTCTCCTTTTTCTCAGCTTCTTGAGCAATATTTTGAGAAATGGAAGTTTTTGCTCTGATTGCAGTATATTCAAGGATGTCCAGAGTTGATTTGGTGATTTCCAGGGTAAGTGCAGTATTATCTCCATTGATGAAGGCATTGATGAGGAGAAGTTCTTTGTCCTCAATTTCTTCTATGGTGACTTTCCTGGGTATGACTGGGGTGGTGATGGTGATCTTCCTTTAAGCATCTCTTGCTCTTTGTCTCCTGACAATTTTGGAGAAATCATGTTTAATTCAAGAAGGGATAATTTCAAGGGTCTGTTTTTGCCAGTCAATTGTTGGATTTACCTGGGATAGCCAGTAGTCCAAGGACCATTTGTTCTTTGCCAAGGCTGGATATTAAAAACCAAGTTTGAATTTTTGTTCCTCTGATGTGGATGTTCTGCTAGGTAAAACAGGTGATTTTTCCTATCTTGTTCCTGGTTCCATCAACATTGCAGACAGTGATAGGTGTAGCAAGAGGTTCAATTTTTAGATTTTGTTGTTGAGCAAAATTCTGATCTAAGAAAATTCCTCCTGCTCCAGAGTTGATTAGGGGTTTTGTTCCAACTTTTCTCTCAGTAATCATAGCTTTGATATTCATAGAATTTTGATTTCTTGTAGCTATGATTACATTCAAAATAGTAATAGGAGGCACTTGTGTTGGCTTAGTCCTCCCCTTTAAAAACCCACTTCTTCCATCTGTTTGTAGATATCTTCTTTGTTGTCTTCAGAGACTTCTGCCATAATTGCTCTAATACAAGCATAGGCATCTTTGCTCCCTGTTTTCTTGGCAGGAGCAGGGGTCAGTGTATTCTGTGAATTACCCAAGAACTTGGTACAGTCTTGGGATAGGTGTCCTACTTCTTGGCATCAGAAGCAGGCACATTTCTTCATCAGGTCAGTTCATTGTTTGTCTGTGAGTCAGCCTATGGAGATCTTGTCTATATCCATGGCATTTGGGTTGCATGTTGGGGTTGGTGTGTATTGTGGGATGTGGAATTGTATTCCACTGTTCTGGTTTGGGGTTCCTTTCTGTCCTTTGAGTCTGCTGGCAATGGCTTGCCCTTTTTGATAATTGTTATCAAATTGGGATGCCAGTTTTTACCAGCTGCTAATTGTGGTGGGGACATTTTCTTGGTCATGGATTTTGGTGAGAAGACTAGGCTTCAATCCTTCCATGAAATATTCAATGAGTGCTGCATCTTCAGTGATTTTTGATTCAGCAGCAAGGACCTTGAAGTCTGCTATGAATTTGTTGGCTGTCTTTGTTATCTTTAAATCTTTCAGCAAGAGGCATGCTTCTCCTGCTGTGTCCAAAGGTTCAAAAGTCTCTCTGAATTGTTGAAGGAATTCAGAAAATGTTGGGAAAGTTCTGTTTGCATATTCCTTGAATTTAAGGAGTTTCCACTTGCCAGCAGATCCTCCTCTCATATACAATAGTATGAAGCAGATTTTCTTCAAGTTGTTGTTGTAGGTTTTCTCATTTCCTGAAAGGTAAATTCCTGTTTTCATGAGAAAGTCTTTGGTCTTCCATCCAATATAAAAGGGGCTCCATATTAGATTTCCTTATCAGAGCCATTCATGGTGGTTCATCCAATAGTGGTGTTGGTCATTTCAGTATTCAATGGTATGTATTGTTGTTTGGGGGTTTCTTCAATTCTAAGGCTGATGGCACTTGGAGGTGGTGTGTCAGGGTCTGGGGTCAAGTGTTCTGGGGATTTGTAGGTCAATTCTTTGGAGTCAGATTTGGGTACTCTGAATCAAGACATGGTGTCAAAGGGTTCTGTGGATGTCTGTCTTGGATAAGATGGATGATATGTTCAGCTTGACCTTTTGTTACAGCAATTAAGCTTAGTCAAAGGTTCAGAGCAAAGTTTGATGTGTCATTGTTTGTTTGGTGAAGACACACAACCAAATAAGGAACATTGTTGAGTCAATAAGTCTCTATCAAGGAGAAGCTTAGGTTCAATGAGCCTTAAGACAAAGCCTTAGAGGTTTGAGTTTGTTCAAGCAAATTCAGAGTTTGATGAGAATATCACTAAGCTATATTTGCCTAGGTCAAGCTGAAGAACTATACTGAAGTACATAGTACTACTTATAGTAAACTATGATGGTCTGTGCACCATGTACTAAGTATAACTACTGTTGTTGTTGGCTAGTCTAAATATAACTATGCACATGTCTGATCATAACATAATAGCCATCCAAAAATAAGAGATGCTACCAGAATCACCCCACAGGTACTCTTGGAGTACTCTAATATATACACGGTTTATCCAACCCTACCATGGGTTGCAAAACCTCTTGACCTCTTATAAACCCAACTTTGTCAAGTGGAGATTGCTGAGATTCTGAGAATTGCTGAGTTCAGGAACAAGATCAGTTGGGATGGATTGTAGGATGCACATGTTGCCAAAATTGTTATGCAAAGTGCTTAGGTAACTCAGAATATGATTATGCCATGCTGAATTGACCAAAAACATTTTATTAGTAGTCAAAATACTAAATATCATTTTGTTGATTGCTTAATTACTTAATATGGTAATTACCATTACTTAACCACCTACAACCTGACAGGATTTTGTTTTTGCATTCCAGTTGCATTCCATTTATGCAATTTCAGTATGTATTCCATGCTCCTATCATTCCTGTCTATATTCCACTAGAATATGATGATTTTGGCAGAGCTCTCTGCCAAAATGTATTTCCTGGAATTTCAGAATCGTGCCAAAATCTGACTGGATCACCAGATGAACAGTAAAGACCGCGATAAAGGGGAAAGAAGATAACTGGTCATTTACTGATGAAGATGTCCCAGGGCCTGATTTTATTGGTTCAGTCAGATGTAACAGGGACCCTCAGAGTCGAGCTAGATGTCTATCCGACATAGGCCTACTTCATGTACATGTCCATCTCTCGTAAAAAATAAAAATATAACGCAGAAGGATGAGACTTCTGGAAAGCATCCGAAGAATTGGCTACATGAGTTCGATATCATCAACACTTAAACCCCAATGCTATAGCTCTTCGTGGTGTCGCATTTCTTTATCTCCCATAAACCATTAGATGTGAGGGAAACTGACATTACCGGACGTACCGATTCATTTTGTCTCGAAAGATCTGCCATATTGTGGGTGTCCTATGGAAAATTTAACGGCAACCTTGGTAGATCAGAAATGTAATGCCTACTTGCGAAACGTTGACCTCCAGCACTCCAGTAGAAGCTCCCACGACATAGCCGCTTCTCTCTCTCAAGGAGATACGGCCGTTGATCCTGGCTGACTTTCAGTAAGAGAATTGATGAAATGCATCACAATAACGTACGAAGCAAGAAGACAATTAGAATATACTGCCCTTCATTAATATACATTACCGCGAGGGTAGTGTGAGGTGTCGCTCACATGTTGCGTAGAACAGTGTAATTGAAATCCACAATACTGATGATGATAATGTTCCTTGAGCAAAATTCATGGAGTCAATGACAGCAAACTTACAAGTTTCCGGTTTACCCACAAACTTGAGACAAACATTAGCCTGGATCCCTGTTAAAAGAACTTTCACATCCTGAACTTACTAAAGCCAGCATGAGAACCGCGGCAATACTATGAAAAATTATGAGGAGCCTCCTTAGTGACTGGATAGCTAAGGAACATACCTGGTGACGAGCCCAGTCTCTAAAATTTCACGGGATGGATACCCTTCAAATCCTCGAGTGGTTTAAATGTGTCTGAAAGCTCACCAAGCGTCCACACTATCAATTTATCAACTACTGATCTGGTGCTGTGATAGGCAAATATGACCAATTGTACCAGTTATTATAACGGATTCACTAACCGTCTGACTCGATTTCTGGAGCGCTCGATAACCAAGAAATAGCACAGTCCTCCAGTGTTTAAAATGTCCGTGATGACGATGGCGGTCAGTGATATGGCCACTATCCATTTATATCGACCTGTAAATGTCTCCAGATCCTTTTTACTTGCGCTGAGAATGGCTATAGCTAGAACTGCTCCCATTTGCAAAATACATCCAATCCAGGAGAGTATGGGAAGAAGAAGAAGCCCTGACAAGATGTAGACTCGATACGCAAAGTAAGCCTGGGAGAGATATCATCCAAACTAAATCACATATTGAGTTAAGGACACGCGCCTGCACAGTGCTACCAATTATACCATCAAAAACACAAGACATGCTGAGAGTCCAAGGTACAGTATCCAGGGCCGCCGGGTTGCCATAAGTGGAGACAGTTAAGTCATAGAGATAGATCCAAACAAACATCGCATGCGTCACCTCAAGTAACCTGTCATTGAGCAATTAGTGTTGTATCGGTGCACGTTAGCTATAACGAGCTCGGAGATCCAAATACCATATAATTGTGACCTTGAAAAAAGATTCAAAAAGCGAGTAAAGTTCAATGTACAGCATACTGACCAGAAGGCGAATCCAAAATGGATCCTTGAAGTCGTTCTTGTAGTACATATAAACCTGGACCGTGGTGATTCCTAAGAAAACGGAACTTATCAAAGTTCCTATTTCGTTGGTTCCCAATGTAAGGCCAAGTTGTAAAACATCGTTCTCGGACATGGTGGAAGATTTCTCTGAGTAGTGTGGATTTTCAGAGGGTAGAAAGCTAGATCGGTTGAGGTGCTTGATGGAGCTTTATGGTGAAAAATACAAATGAGCATATGAGGACTTGTGACAGATGATGGTGTTATAGTGCTGACAAGGCCCTACATGCAAATATAGCAGTGGATTATCAGGCAGATGTCAGCTGGTATCATTGCTGATATCTATTGTAACTAAAAATAAGTCTGTACAGTCGATAATCTAATTGGATGTATGTGAGATTTTTTACTGACCTTCGACTAAGACCTTGAATCCAATTCTGATTGAAGTAAATAAATAAAGGAGTTCTCGTGGTACAATCTAGTTAACAATGATGGCGTAGGAGGGAAATATAAAAATAGACACCGGACGCAGGGGGCTGAGTGGAGTTCAATGACGCCCAGAAGCAGTAATTTTCACATTCAATGCACTACACTGGTAGTCTGTTATGTATGAAGGTCCACATATATATAGTGATCAGTGATAATCATTTTGGCCAGTACCTACGGTCCTGATAATATGATATGGACATTGCTGAAACCTAAATGCCGGCCGGAGCAGACGGCCTGATATGTGCTAATATGTGCATCTCTATATATAAATGCAGATCTCGATTTTTCCAACATAAGGGATATGCATGCTATAGGAGGAAGAGCATAAATAGTCAAACGCTAACCTGGAGAGCAGAAGATTTGATGGAAGTGGGAGCGTGTAAAGCGAACAGCGCCTTGTGTCGACATCAAAAATTTATAGAAAGACGATTATCCGTCGCAGTAGGAGACATGATAGAAGACACGGATGGTATTAATGGCATTCAAAGTTGTGCAAGTAACTTGGAAGTTTATTTGATCTGAGGAATAGTCCAGTTGCGAACTGTGCGCAATTTCAATCAAATTTTGATGGTCGATCATGAACCCGGTTTCGCCCGGTTTCTCAGTACGTACTCGGGATCGGCCTTCGGGATTGCATATAGTGCTGCCGCCACATTGCAGTGACCTCACAGTCACTGTGACTGCACTGCAAGATTTCGAAGTCCGACACACTGCACAGCGTTTCACAGTACCT
>JASFDE010000602.1:0-10102 GCA_036937135.1 Nidula niveotomentosa
GTCTTGCAACCGCAAAAGACTGCACAAAACTGATCAGGACCGGTCCTCCTTGGTTCGGTCCAGTCTTTTGCAATCTTTGAGAAAGGAGAGACCAGTCTCGGTCTCGGTCCTGACCTCTGAGGGTCAAAAAACCGGACCGGACCGGACTTTAAAACACTAGTTGGCATAGAAAGGTGAAATGCCGGTTGTAGCACTTGGAGTGTTATTGTATGCAAACTTGGCAAGAGGGAGTAGGTCAGCCCAATTTTCTTGCTGGTAACTGCAATAAATGCAAATGTACTGTTCAAGAGTCTGGTTAGTTTGCTTGGTCTGCCTGTTGCCTTCAGGATGGTAACAAGAGGTGAAGTGGAGCTTCATGTCCAGGGCCTTACCCAGTGAATAGAAGAAGTGAGAGACAAACTCAGAGCCATGATCAGAGGTCATGTGACTTAGTACACCATGCTTTGAGAAGACATGCTGCACAAAGATGAGTGCAAGCTGAGCTGAGGTGATAGTAGTGTGAGTGGGGATGAAAATGCTTTGCTTAGTGAGTCGGTCCACAATAATGAGTATGGAGTTGTAGCCGGAGGATACTGGAAGCTGTTTGATGAAGTCTGTGGTGATGGAGTTCCAGGGCTGTTCTCAAATTGGAAGCTGTTTCAGTAAACCATAAGGCTTTTGGTGACAAGGTTTAGCATGTTGACAATGCACACAGGAGTTGCAATAGTCTTTGACCATGATGCAAACATTGGGCCAGGTATGAGACCTGCGGATGAGCGAGAGTGTCTTGTTCTGACTGAGATGGCCAGAAAGCACATGATCATGCTTGTTTTGCAAGATGCAAAGTTGGAAATCCTTGTAGTCAGGCATGTAGATGCGCTGATCCAGTCTGAGGAGTCCCAAGGGGTCCAGCAACCAGTGAGGATGCTGAGGAATAGGAAGGTGCAAGACTGTGACTGGGTCGGAACTGTAAGCACTTTGGATGTTGGCATGTAGTTGCTCAACATCCATGAGTACTGAGGCTTGCACAACTGGGACTGTTAGAATAGTTGCCCATAATGATGTAGAAAGCTGTGACTGAGTAAATACTGGGCACAAATTATGTGGATTGACTTGTGCATAGTTGCTATTCCCCCCTTTTGGGTAGACATCCCAATGGAGAGTGAGAGCATCGGGTTTAGCACCGAGCTTACCAGGACAGAAGTGAATGAGGAGGTTGAACTGCAAAAGGTACTCAGACCACTAAGCTTGCCGGTGGGAGAGGACATTCGTCATAGCAAAGTATTCCCGGTTCTTGTGGTCAGTCACAACATCAATAGGCATCCTGGAACCTTCAATATAATGCCTCCAGATTTTGAAAGCCTTGAAAATTGCCAGGAGTTCCTTGTCATGCATATTGTAGTTAAGTTCCGGAGCCGTGAATGTCCGACAATGGAAAGCCACTGGGTGCACAACACCATCTGTGTTAAGGGACAGTATTACTCCGAGAGCATAGTCAGATGCGTCAGTCTCAATGATTAAAGGAGTGTTGGGAATGTAATGGGTAAGAATGGGTGCAGAAGTGAAGGATTCCTTTAGAAGACTGAACGAAGCTCAGCATTGCTTGTTGAAATCCCAAGGAGCATTCTTGTGAGTAAGACGTGTAAGAGGGACTACAATATCAGAATAGTTAGCAGTGAATTAATGATAGAAATTGGCAAAACCTAAGAAGGACTGAATGTTCTTGACTTTGCGAGGTTCTGGCCAATCTTGGATAGTGGCAATTTTCGATTGCAACATGGTGAGGCCATCCAGAGACATAATGTATCCAAGGTATTCCACTGAAGTCACGTGAAATTTGCACTTGCTAGCATTAGTGAAGAGGCCATGCTTGCAAAGCCTCTGAAGGACTTCTGAGACATGCTTGCAGTGCTCCTCAATGCTATCTGAGTACACAAGGATGTCATTGAGGTAGATAATGGCACAGATATCCAAGAGATCTTTGAAAATTTTGTTCATGAATTGCTGGAAAGCTGCCAGGTTGTTCGACAAGCCAAAAGGCATGACAAGCCACTCGTAGGAGCCGTAGCAAGTATGGAAGGCAGTCTTCCACTCATTGCCGGGGGCAATGTGAACTAAGTGATATGCATGTCGGAGGTCAATTTTTGTATAGATGCAAGCCCTACAAGGAGAGTCCAGAAGGTTGGATATCAGCAGTAGTGGGTACTGATCCTTCTTGGTCACTTGATTGAGGCCACGATAATTGACACAGAGACATAATGAGCCATCCTTTTTCTTAACAAAAAGGACAGGAGCTCCATGAGGGGACAAAGAGGAATGAATGAAGCCTGTAGCAAGGTTCTCATTGATGAACTTGCAAAGAGCTGCGAGCTTGTTCTGAGAGACTGAGTACATGGGGCCAGCCGGAGGGGCTGTGGTACCATCTTTGAGAATAATCTTCAGGTCGTAAGGTCTGTGAGGCGAAAGTTGATTAGCCTTCTGCTTGCTAAAAACATCTGAAAAATTATGATATTTGCTGGGGACACTGCTGAGGTCAGGCAGAGGCCCAGTTGCAGCAGCATTGCCTGTAACAGAAGGTGTAGAGATGATAAGCTGGAATACTGTAGATCCCTCTAATTTTGAAGCACACATAAAAGCAGCAGCATACACAAGAGAGACACTAGGTTCTGAGCTAGGTTCCGGGGGACCAGAAGAGTTGCGACCACTGCTGATTGCGCAGCGATGGCCACTGCGGACAATGTCAGAGGGCTGGAGCCCAGTTGCAAAGTGGTTCAGAAGTATTCTATATGGCCAAGTTCCCAGTCAATTGATGGATTGTAGCAAGCTAGCCAGATATATCCAAGAACTTCAGAGCATAAAGAGTCAAGAGTTGTTACATAGAAAGTAACTGTGATGTTTTCCCCTGATGCAAAAGTAAGAGGTACCCCTGAAAAGGAGGTCTTGTCTGTAGTATAGGAATCCTGAAACTAAATTTCGATGATCCTACAACAAACTTCTCTGCCTTATTAAGTTCGTGGGGGCAAGTCTGAACAGTGATGTAATTGATAGCTAACTCTAAATACTTGGTGGAGATGCGAAATGATGTCTGGCAGCCTTCTAGCTAGGTGCAGTAGGTAGTATTCCTTTCTACTGTCCCAGCTTCTATGCTCGTCGAGATGGTCTTCTTATCTCTAAGAACTACTATAGCCAACTTATTCTAGTAACAGGCTGTACTACCTGTGATGATCTCGAAGTTTCTCCCAAGGGTGGTCTTCCTTCTCTTTGTGAAAAACAATATACTTCCTAAGTCTTGAGTGGGATGGTCTTCCTTTCCCTGGGTATTACAGGACAGTGGTCTTCCTTCTGTCCTTAAGATACAATTTCTGGGAGATGGTCTTCCTTTCTCCAGACTTTGCACTTTTTACACTAACTAGGTCTCAAGGGATGGTCTTCCTGTCCCTCAGACTTCTCAGATTACTCTCAAACACGCAGGACGGGGTCCCGGTAGTTTAATCTCGTCGTTCCTTTGTTCTGTGTACTCTCAAGATACGTAATAATTGATTGCCGCTCTCAGGAGTCTAGTGCTAGCTAGACTATCTAATCTGAAACCGAACAAGGGCCACTCGTTTGCTCTGACTTAGCATTCACAGGAGCTGAGAGGCTCGTCACTGCGGATCACTGTGTGCGAGAACGGGGGCAGAATCCCTGTTACCTCTTTTTGCTACGAGTCCCCGAGTTTTTATCCTTTCCCCAGTTTCTTAATTTAGGTCTGTTAATAATCTGTCTTTCAGTTCGCTTCCGGCTCGGGCCTCGCTACTGCGGGTCGGCATTTTTAGTAGTATTCACACACCGGCTTGTGCTTTCTCCGATATGTTTTCTTATTAGTTCGCGCTTTTCTCGGAACTCCAGGCTAGTCAGGCACCCCTACTATTCTCAGGTTTTGGGTTCGCTACCCAATGGAGGTTGGATTCTCTTCCCGCTACATGTCCTTTTTAGTCTAATTTTATCTCTTACCCTTACTCTACCTACCCTTTTGCGGTTATTGTGGCAGCGCTCTTGCTTACTAGGTAAGCTTCGCGTTTCTCTAGACGCCTTATGTGTACATGTTATTCTTTCAGTTCGTTGCCAAATAAACCACGTTGCTTGTCTGGACTCGGTTATACGGCCTGGTTATAGGCGTTTCTCGAACCCGGCCTAGCCGCGCCGGCTCTGTCTGATTTTTGGACACCGTGTTCTATTTTTAGCGCTATAGTACTTCTTTTCTTCGGCTTTACCCTAGCTAGGCTCGCTGTCCGTTATACTTAGGTATTTTCTTTCCTGTTATTCCCCTGTGGGTATTATATTTCCTTTTTCTCATTGATCTATTAACAAAACTCATATTTGTCAGGACTTTGCAGGTTTAGAACCACCCCCGGCGTATCATCTCCCCCGCACTAAAACCTCTTGGCTGTCCTCAGCCCTTACTGGCTACTATTTAGATTCTGGGGTTTCCCTGCCGCTATATCTCCCATAAATGAAACACTTCCAGCTTTCCTAGTGTCCCCCCCCTATTTCTTAACTTTCCGCGCCTGGGAGTCTGCATGGGGCTACTATTGTCCTGTCCTGTCTTTGCTGTCTTTTTTGACACTTGTCAAGTGGGTAATTCAATTGTTGTGTTTCGTTTATATGGTAATTTGTGTCATGATCGTTTAGTCTTCCTTCCTCGAACTGGTTCTCCGTTGCAGGCAACAGTGCTTATTACCAACATACTCGAATATCTACTAGATAGTTGTGTCCGTTTTCGCCCCCCCAGTGCTCAGGATCTTCTGGATCGCCCGGGCCTCAAAAGCATAATGTTGAAGATATACCTCTCCGTCATCCGACTCGTAGGCTTCCTCTTCCTTCCCTCGATTATTTTCTTCCCCAACCGGGTTAGGCACAATGGTGATGGGGATACCACGCAACTGTCCCCCCTTCCTATTTCCCAATGTCCGCAATTCCACCGCTCCATCCTCTACCTCGGATGTCCCCCTCGGTTTACTGGGTAGGTCCCCGGGGATGGTGTCTGGTAGTTGTCGGTAGCTGAGGAATCGCATCAGGCACATTTTGAAGGGCAGGTGTACCCAGATGGCGGGGACGAGGACTACTGCCATGGTGTCTATCTCGCTCAAGACTGCTACTTCCATCTCGATCCACTGCCTCTCCTGCCTTGCCACCCCGACTATGAAACACCTGGTTACAGTTGGACCTGCGTCACTCCGGTTTACGAGTTCCAACTTCTGGTATAGGGTGATACGTGGCAGCTGCTTATTTGGCAGGGTCGGTAATAGTTTCCAGCGGCGCACACTAGGAGTCCGGGTTGCAAAGTCAACATGGGTGGCTTCCAGCTGTAGGAAAGGAGCGTATTCGAAAAGCCATGGCATAGTTCTTTTTTTTTAAAGAGTGTAGGGGTTTCTTCTGTTTGGCAATAAAATGTTTCCCATACGTCCCCCCTCTTTTTTATGTATTTTCGTATTCAATTGGTGTCTCGTCTTGGTCTGTACACGTGCACTCCCTGCCAGGCCTTCTATTTTTAGCTTTCTGTGCTCTCCCATTACTTAGTTTATCCTGGACGGCTATTTTTCACTTTTCTGGCGCATTGACGTATTTCCCCGTCCTGATTATCTCACTCCGTTATACTTGCTTTCTTGACTCAATTTCAATGCTCGGACCACCTATCCCATCAGTACTGGTACGTTGTCTGTTCCCGATTCCCAGGTTATCGGTACCCTGATTTTAAACTCCCCAGATCGTGCCTTATTCCTCTTCCATGTGCCTACTTCCAGTTTGCAGTGCTATCATACTTTGTTTTTTCTTTCTTATGCTCTGTAAATGTTCTCTGGTGTTCATAGGTGACCTCATTGTTCTTCTCATCGTGCTTCTTCGATAATCTTATTTTCCTGATTTGTTTAAGCTATCTCCCTACTTTCTTTATCCTCTAGCTAGCCAACCAAATTTTCTCGCTTCTATTACCCACGCCCTATTTTTCTTGTTTGCATAAAAGGCCGGTGCTTATTACGCTTATCTTCTTATTCGCATCTTTTGCTCCTTGTTTATGCCTATCACTCCTTTGCCTCCACATATGGTATGTTTTTTATTGCTACTGCCCCTTTTTCCAAATGGGCCCTTAAACATGTTTCATTGTCTTTCTAGACCCGTTCTCGCTCTCGACGCGTTTCTTCTGGTCCCAGTCAGAGTTCTTTGCAACGCGCCCCTGCCCGAGGCCCCTCTTCTGGCCGCGCTGGTCGGATCCGCAAAGCTAACGCCCTTGCTGAAGGCTCTACGCCCCATGTTCCTGTATTTACTCCGGCTCATGCCCTACCGTTCGAGTCAGCAGCCTATGTAAGTTGTCTTTATATTGTATGGTCTATTTATTCTTCCTTATTCATTCATTTATAGCCTAGTGAAGACCGTTGCTTAACCTGTACGATGCGCGCTCGTTCCTGCACGCCCCAGGGAACTGGTTTAAAATTTGCCGAGTGTGTCGCCAATGGTGACAGCTGGTGCACTTACTCCTTCAGTAGCGACACCCTCCATGCCGTATATTTGCGGGCCCTTTGTTTCAGTACCCCCGGCGGGGATAGTTCGTCTTCCTTTGTTTTTCCGTTTTTTCCTTCATTAATTTTCTTTATGTTGCTAGCTCTTCGTTTATTCTTTGCGCCTATCATTGAGGCCTTCAAGCATTATTCGCTTGCCCAGGCTCTCGCTCGCAACGCTCACGCTTGCCTCCGATCTCACTGTACTAATTTTTGCCAAATCCTCGAGCGCATAGGCACTCAAGACAGCGGTTTCCTGGTTCAGGCCGGTATCTTCGAGGACCAAGCTACCATGGATCGTATGCTTGCCCTTGCCTCCTCGATTTCCACCGACTATACCGACGCAACCATGGCCCCAGTCATTGAATATTTCGGCCGTGCCTTCGACTTTGCATCTAGTCGCGATGCCTACCTTGCTGGACTCGCTACTGCCCAAGTGAACACCGGTGCCAATGACGCTTCCGGAGAGGAAGACACCGATGCTGCTGGCGCTGCCAAGCCCCCCCTAGACGACACTGACGGCTCCTCGGTCGATGACAACGCGGTCGCTGCCGCGCTGGAGGGCTCCCCTTCTCGCGACCTGTCCATCGTCGGCATTGAAGCTAAGATGGTTAGTAGTGACATCGCGGATAGTGCCGCCGAGGTGGACGAGCTCGACGAGACAGGTTCTGAATCTTCCTCTGCTAGTAGCATGTCTGTCGATGGCGCCTGAACTTTCTTTATTTTTGGACACATCTTTAGTTACTGCATCCTGTTTGTTCTTTGTTTAATATGTCTATTTCCCCCACTCCCCCACACTAAACGAGACGACTGCCCTCAGTCTGTTCTCCTTATGGGATGGTCGTTATCAGGTACTATTTCTTTCTGACCCCTGAAGTCGGTTCGCATGATTTCACTGTCTTATCCATTCATGTCTCCTGTCAATTCAACCTATGAATCTCTGTAATCCATACTACTGCCGTGTGATAGGGCTCTCTAGCGTCCCCAGTTTTCGTATAAAATGCTAAGTGTTTTCTGTGGTTTTGCAGATCTGGTTGTCGTACCACTTTCTTCCTACATTCTTACTCTCTTTCAGCGCTCTCCTAGTTTTACCATTTCCCGTACAATGGTTGATCAGACCATCACCACTCTCCTTGAGAAGAACAAAGCGGTAGCTGCCGCTACTTCATTTCCCCGGGACATCGCAGAATCTGTTCTCAAATCTGCTGGTTTTGCGGCGGTGCGCCTCTTATCGTTCTTACTTGCTTTCTTATCATGTTTATTTCTCCTTTATTTCCTTTACGCTTACTGCGTCTTAGTTTTCCTTCTTAATTTGAATCCGAGGAGTCCCCCCCACTACTGTGAGGTTGATTCCCCTCTCCATCTTTTGTGGTGTTACTGGCTTCCATATCCAAGTCCGTAGTTTCTGTGTCTGATTTTTCTTCAATCTTTAGTCTGTCTAGTCCTTTCTTTGATAGGTCTATTAATTCATGTATATTCATTGGTAATTCAATTTTCTTCCTTGCATAGTATGGTATTACTCGGAACGCTGCTACCTTATTCTGAAGTACCGAGCCGTCCATTTCCGCAATAATGTAAGATCCACCTTTCGATCGAGCTATAACTATCATAGGTCCTAGGTATTTTACTTTCATCTTCCTCATTGCTGAGGATTCTATTGCCATATTTCTAATTAATACCAGGTCCCCCGGTTTGAAGTTATAATCTTTAATCTTTCCCCGGTTCATTTCTTCTAACCTTCGTACTCGCTTGATTTTTTCTTCTGAAATGCGTTTTCTGAGGTCTTCTATGTGTTGCGTATGCTTAGCTAGAGCCAACGCCCTGTAACCTATTAATTCTGTAGTGGTTAACACTCTGTCCGGTAATTTTACCAGCCAAGTTGCTTCCAATAGGTCTAAAGGCAGGACAGGATGTGCTCCTGTGACCATAAAGAATGGTGAGCACCCCAGCCTCTTTCTTACTGTAATTTGATCTGCCCACATGACGTGGTGAAAGTAATAGAACCATTTGCTTGGCTCCCCGTCCGTTGCTTTAGCTAAAATTTGACGCACGTCCCAATGTGGTCGTTCTATGGTACCATTGGCTCGTGAATTGTAAGGCGAGATTGTAATGCCTTGGATACCATACTTCCTAGCTAGCCAATTTACAGCTTTCTTAAATGGCGTTCCATTGTCAGTCACTATTTTTACTAGGCACCCCCAACGACATATAACGTCTTCGAAAAGCCATTGGCCAATGCTTCTTGCATCCTCTTTTCTCAGCGGCCTCCCCTCCATCCACAAAGACACTGCACACCACCCATGTACGATATATCCATGTCCGTTCGACGGCGGGCTCATGTGCATGGTATCTGCGTGTAATTCCTGGAATATCGATGGAGTATGTGTTACTGTTGGTGGTATTTCTATCAACAACTTTTGTCGTCTTTGGCAGACATGACATGTCTTCACAAACCAATTGATATCCCTCTCAATTTCTGGCCACCAGAAATGCAGCGAGATTAATTGGTTGGTCGCATAAAATCCCCGGTGCCCCAAACAATCGTGTCCGGCTCTTATCATATAATTTCTAAATTTCTTTTCTACAAATAACTGATGCTTCGCATTCACCCTTTTTCGGAATAGTCTCCCTTCTGTATCGCAGAAGAAGTGGCTTGCCTTCCGAGTAAAACTAGCATATTCTTTATCCGACATCTCTGTAGGCCTAAACGTGTTATCCGTTAACCATTCTTTTATTAGTTGTATCTTATCGTCTTGTAGCCTTGCGGTCATAGTCCTGCGGGATTCGTCATAGGTAGTTTCCCCATCTTCCGGTTGATACATGGTCTCCCAGTCTGGTACTACCGTGATCTTATTTAACGCCAGCAAATATTGTTCTGTTGCTACCTGTGTCGTTGGATTATCTATTACTTCCTTCTGGAGTCTCGCTTCTGTGGCTGCTGATTCCACTGCATTCCCAAGTTCATTGTCAAAGTCCCAAATATCTTTTGCCAGCTTCTGTGTGTACCCCCCTCGGGTATCTATCTGGTCTCTGAACTCTTCAAACTCTAACGTGTCTGATTCTTCTGGTGACGCTTTTATCAGTTCAATTTCTTTCTCATTGTCCTCCGAGTCATCCGTGAACTCTTTTCTCGGTGGATCTAGTGTTGAAGGATTTCGCCGAGATAACCCATCTGGTCCAAAGGTCTTTCCAGCTTTATGTACTAAAGTAAACTGGAAGTTCGTTCTGATAAAATCGATCCAACGGTTAATGGTTGCGTTGGGCATCATGCCCGGGTTATTTAGCATCCCAAATAGATACTTGGCGTCAGTCTCCACTACCAGGTTTCGGCATCCTTTTAACAGGTATATTTCTTCCTCCAGTGCAATTCTTAAACCAACCAGTTCTCGTTTGGGCTGTGAGTATCTCTTTTGTCTCTCATCAAATTGTAAAGCATCAAACTTAACATAGTGGATGATTGAGGGGTCTCTGTCGTCCCGTTGGTATACATACCAACCTACTCCTTTCCATGACGAGTCAACAGCGAGGACAATTGGTTGGTCACTGGGATATTTTGGGTTCCGTATTTTCAAGAACTTCCTTATAGCCTC
>JASFDE010000603.1:0-10097 GCA_036937135.1 Nidula niveotomentosa
TACTCTCAGTAGTGTACTTCAGTTTGTAAATTGCTTATACAATTCCCTCTACTCTTATTCGCCCTCTATTCTCAGTTCGCCTCCGATGTTGCAACGAAGGAACCTCCTGAGTTGCATTTTTGTTGTCTTGTCCTTCACTAAACCCTTTGTCTAAATTCAGGAAGTAGGATCGTGGAAGGCACAGCTTCTTATAAGCTGAAGCCAAGTCCTGGTCTCCATAGGGTTACGTCCTTACACATCTGACTCTTTCAGGCACCCTCCGAGTTATGTCTCGGTCCTCTGTCTTTGTTCCATCTTCGGGACTCACGAATCACGTGACCTCCGGGACGCCTCCGGTTTGGTTCGTGACACTCCATTTGTATGCTCCATTGTCTTCATTCTTATCTTTCTTAGTCTCCATTATTATTTCCTCATATTGTATTCACCTCGTGGTTTAATTCCTTATGACACATTCTTATGACTCATTCCATTCCATTAACTTGCTTAGCTTATTGTTCTCATTACAATCTCTCAGAGGACTCCACATGTACTTGCATCATGGGAGCACCTCCAAGTCTTGCTACTCTTATCATTTCCTTTTGGCATTTAGTGCAAATACTTGTCAGGCACACAAACAATATACTCTCAATAGTACAAAGTCAAGGCCGTCTAATCACTCAAAGGGAAAAGGGAGGAAAGGAAAGGGGAGTAAGAGTACGCTGTATTGCTAGTGGAGAAAAGACCAGCTCAAGACTGGTGTTCTAGGTACAAATGTGCTACCTAAATACTAAACTACATGTGTACTACGTGTGTAAGTAATATCTGAGTATGTACTATATTTAACCAATTACCATGAATGTTGTGCATGTAACTAATGAACAATTGGTTACGACACATGTATCCAATGTGTATCTAATATAAGTAAATGAATGAAAGAGGTTCGGTTTCCTCATTGTAAGTAGTGCTGCAAACATGTGTTGCAAACATAAGTTGTCCATGTGTCATCCTAAGATAAGATCTTCCCATGATAAGATCTTATGATAAGATAAAAGTAATCACAAAAATAAAAAAGCAAGTTCATGACAATACTCAATAATTAGTATTTAAGTTGAAGTACTCTCAGTAGTGTACTTCAGTTTGTAAATTGCTTATACAATTCCCTCTATTCTTTATTTGCCCTCTGCTCTCAGTTTGCCTCTGACATCATGACAAACAAATCTCCTGAGTTGCACTTTGTCATTTTATTGTTCACTAACTTCTTCTAAATTCAGGAAGTAGGATTGTGGAAGGTGCAGCTTCTTATAAGCTGAAGCCAAGTCCTGGTTCCCACAGGGTTATGTCCTTGCACCTCCAACTCATTCAGGCACCCTCTGATTTATGCCTTGGTACTCTGTCTTTGTTCCATCCTTGGGACTCTCAAATCATGTGACCTCTGGGACACTTCCAGTTCAGTTCATGACAGGGGCAACTGAGGGGATGCTGGTGCCTCAGAAGAACAAGGTAAGTGGTTTCTTGGAAGTATTAAATTTTGTGATTGTTGAAATCTTCCTAGGCTGAAGATGTCAGAGGTGATAAGGGAAAAGGAAGGGAGGTTGTGAAGAAACCTCAGAAGGTAAATGAACAATATGACCTCCAATTGTAAGCTGACTTCAGATCTGCTTCAGGGTGTTAAGTCTGCTGTGACTGTGGAATCCAACTCTGAGGGGAAGGACCTGGCACTCCAACTTTTGTCAGAGTGGAGTGAGCCAGAGCCCAATCCTATCTACCTTCCAGAAGGTGTACTGGCACAGGAGGGCATGTGATGGAGTCACCATCCTAGCACAGGAAGTAAGGCTATCTGGAAGTATGTTCTCCAAAAGGAGGATGAGGCATGCCAGCCCTGTCACAAGTCCCAACTGGACTGTTGGTGGATAACTATGCAGGATGCATGTTACCACTGCCAGCATGATAGTATCCAATGCAGGGTGAAGGTAGAGTTGGAGGCAGGACCCTCAATGTCCAAGGAGGTAAGTGCTGATGTTTATAAGTGCAACTTGGAGCTGACAACTGGAGCTAGCAGCAGGTGTGTGCCAAGGATTATGAGATTGTTGAGATCAACCATACTTCTGTGTATTGGTCAGATAACAATTGCAGCCTCAAGAATTTGGAGAAGAGTGGGGATGATGTGAAAGGGCTCCTCTCAGAACTGCTCACGGAGCAGCAGGAGGGGAACCAGCTTCTTCAGAAGCTGGTGGATCTTCAACAACAGTCATTGAAGGTCCAGGAGGAGGGTCTTAGCAATGTATATGACACTCTGGAGGCAATTCAGAAGGATGGAAAAAAGGACAAAGAGAGTGATGAGGAAATGGAGGATCTGGAGGCAGTGTAGTAAAGCTGCCAAAGGACTTGTAGATATAATTTTGTTTTTTCTTGTTCTCTGTAGTATATGAGTGAATAAGAGGTGTTTGAACACCAAAAGAAAGTCTGAAAGATGAAATAAGTAAGAAAGAATAATAAGTAATATGAAACATAGCAGAATAGATAAGTTGCAAAGTGTCTCAGAGGACTATGTAGCAAGAGCTGAAAGCAGTCAAGGCTTGTGTGGATACTTGGCATGGAAGTCAGAGAAAACCTCCAGGGTGTTCTCCAGGTCATTAGCTGAGAGCCATTCTATTTCTTCATTGGTGCCTTCATAACCTGCCCAACAAACAAGGTACTGAAAGGGGTACTTATATTGGTGGTTGATGTGTGAGTCTAAGATCTCAGAGACCTTGTACTCAATTTTGCCATCAATCTTGACTGGTGGAGGAGGAGGCTGTATGCAATGAGGAATAGTGCTTTTGGAGGCTAGTTCTAGCTGTGAGATGTGAAAGACTGGATGGATTGCCTGCATAGAGGATGGTAAGTGTAGAGTCCAAGAATGTGTACCAGCACATGTGATGATCTAGTCCAAGAATGTGTACCAGCACATGTGATGATCTCAAAGGGTCTGAGATATTTCTCCAAGAACTTGCAAGTTGGACAGGTGGTCCTGATGTGTTCTGCTCAGAGGAAAACCTTCTGGCCTACTTCAAAACTTGGTGCTGGGGTGTGTCTCTTGTCAGCAGGTATCTGATAGTGTTTCTGAGCTTCCAAGATGGTAGCCTGAAGTTCTTGGTGTAGCTCATGAAGATCAACTGCAAACTCTTGAGCACAAGCACTCACAAGATCACATTCTGGATGGATGAAAATGTTAGGGTGGTAACCTTTGTTGGTGTAGAAAGATGAAATGCTGGTCATAGCACTTGGAGTATTATTGTATGCAAACTTGGCAAGAGGGAGTAGGTCAGCCCAATTGTCTTGCTGGTAACTGCAGTAAATGGGAATATATTGTTTGAGAGTCTGGTTAGTTTGCTCAGTCTGCCCATTGCCTTCAGGATGGTAACCAGAGGTGAAGAGGAGCTTCATGTCCAGAGCCTTACCCAGCAAATGGAAGAAGTGAGAGACAAATTCAGAGCCATGATTGGAGGTCATGTGACTCAGTACACCATGCTTTGAGAAGACATGCTGCACAAAGATGAGTGCAAGCTGAGCTGAGGTGATAGTAGTGTGAGTGGGGATGAAAATGCTTTGCTTAGTGAGTTGATCCACAATGACAAGTATTGAGTTGTAGCCTGAGGAGACTGGAAGCTGTTCAATGAAGTCCATTGAGATGGAGTTCCAGGGTTGTTCTGGTATTGGAAGCTGCTTCAGTAACCCATAAAGCTTGTGGTGACAAGGCTTAGCATGTTGACACTGCACACAGGAGTTGCAATAGTCTTTTACCATAGTCTGGATGTTGGGCCAGGTGTAGGACCTGTGGATGAGTGAGAGTGTCTTGTTCTGGCTGAGATGGCCAGAAAGCATATGATCATGCTTGTGTTGCAAGACACAAAGTTGGAGATCCTTTTATTCAGGCATGTAGATGCACTGATCTAGTTGGAGGAGTCCCAAAGAGTCTAGCAACCAGCAAGGATGCTGTGTTATAGGATGATGCAAGACTGACAGGATCAGAACTGTATGTGTTCCAGATGTCTGCATGTAATTGCTCAACATCCATGAGTACTTGTCATAAACCAATCCAGAGGTGTCCCAGAGGTCTGTAATATACCATGCCAGGAAACACACAATATACCAACTGAGCCAAAAGGCCACTATGACTGGTTACAGTCATAGGTATTCCCAGGCTATATATGTAGTTCAAATGCCACATTATTGCCATATGTGACAAGGTCACATGATTTGCAAGTCCTGAGGATGGAATGAGAACAAAGTACTGAGGTGTAATTCAGAGAGCACCTGAATGATTCAGATGTGCAGGACATAACCTTGCAAGACCAGGACTTGGCTTCAGCTTATAAGAAGCTGCACCTTCCACAATCCTACTTCCTGAATTTAGACAAATGTGTTAGTGAATGATAAGATGACAAAGTTGCAACTCAGGAGGTTCCTTCATTGCAATGTCAGAGGCAAACTGAGAGTAGAGGGTGAGTAAGGAGTAGAGGGAATTGTATAAGCAATTTACAAACTGAAGTACACTGCTGAGAGTACTTCAACTTAAATACTAAATATTGAGTCTTGGCACTAAGTGCCAAATGGAAATGATAAGAGTAGCAAGACTCAGAGGTGCTCCTGTGATGCAAGTACATGTGGAGTCTGTAATATACCATGCCAGGAAACACACAATGTACCAACTGAGCCAAAAGGCCACTATGACTGGTTACAGTTATAGATATTCCCAGGCTATATATGTAGTTCAAATGCCACATTATTGCCATATGTGACAGTATCCCCCCTTAGGATACCAAGCCCTCAAGGTGATGACAGTGACAAATGACTTTATTGGGTTCTCCAGGCCCAACTGCCTCTTTGCCTCGAAGGTTCCATGATTACATAATACAGTGGACCCCCATGATGACAGAACATCATGTAAGCCATTGGTTCTCAGGGCCCCAACAAGCACAAATAGCCCCTTCAAACTATTGCACTCATCAAGGATTGAACCTCTGACCTCTGGAGGCATCCTGGAGGTCACATGATTCATGAGTCCTGAGGATGGAATGAGAACAAAATACTGAGGTAAAACTTGGAGGGCGCCTGAATGATTCAGAGGTGCAGGATGTAACCTTGTGGGACCAGGACTTGGCTTCAGCTTATAAGAAGCTGCACCTTCCACAATCCTACTTCCTGAATTTAGGTGAGGGTGTTAGTGAATAATAAAATGACAAAGTTGTGACTCAGGAGGTTCCTTTGTTGCAACTTTGGAAGCAAACTTGAGATCAGAGGGTGAGTAAGGAGTAGAGGGAATTGTATAAGCAATTTACAAACTGAGGTACACTACTAAGAGTACTTCAACTTTAAATACTAATTATTGAGTCTTGGCACTAAGTGCCAAAAGGAAATAATAAGAGTAGCAAGTCTCAGAGGTGCTCCCATGATGCAAATCTATGTGGAGACCTCCAAGAGAATGTAGTGAAAACAAAAGACTAAGTGAGAAAATGGAATGGAGTGGTCATATGAATATATCATGAGGAATGAGACAATAAGATAAGGTGGAGTAATAATGGAGATAATGAAAGATAAGAATGAAGATAATAAAGCATACAAATGAAGTAGGACAAAAGGTTCTGATAATGTGCCAAGGTATTGCCAAAGTCTCCCAGTGGTCATTATTCAAGTTCCTGGAGGTCCTAGCAAGGTTCAGAGGATTGACTGAGTGTTGTAAACAGGATATGACATGTCCCCACCTCAGTTGCTGGTGCTGGTGTCTGCAATACCTGTGTTGCCTCCTCCTGCTCCTGTTTGGCTTCCTTCACTACCTGCTCCTGCTCAGCTTTTCACTCAGCCTTGGCCACCTGCTCTCCCTCAATCCTGCAGGCCTCTTCCTCATGCCTCCAGCACTCTTCAGTCTACCTCTTAATTTCTGCCTTCTGTTTGGCAGCCCTATGCCTCAGCTCCTCCATCTTCTCCAGTTGCCTCTGTTCTTCCTCTGCATTGTGTTTGTGCTGCATGAATTGTTGCTCCTCTTCTGTGAGCTGCTCATCTTTGTCATGCTGGGCTTTTGCATTTGCTGCATCCTTGATTTCCTTTTCAAAGGCAGCCAGTTCTATTTCCTCCTGCATGAGTTCAGAGGTGGTGGGGAAGTTGTTGGAAGCAGTGGGCATGTTGGATGCAGACATGGTGTTGACTTGAGGTTGTTGATTGGCATGCTGAGGTTGTTAGTGGTGGTGTTGAACTTGAAGAATTTTAACTTCAAAAAGTTCAACTTAGTACTTGTGACTTGTTGTCCTGCAGATTCTTCTGAAACAAACATACCATAACAAGGCATAACAAAAGCCTTGGGGCTTGGCCTTAAGGGGAGGATACTGTCATTTCCCATTTGCAATGCTAAGTCAAACCACCAAACATTGCCACAACCTCCAGATGCCTATGCATCGACCACCAGGAGACTTTGGCAATACTTTGGTACTTTATCAGAACTTTTTGTCATACATTATCTGTACACTTTGCTGTCTTCATTCTTATCTTTCATGATCTTCATTATTACTCCATCTTATCTTATTCATCTTATTGTCTCATTTCCTCATGACATATTCATATGACCACTCCATTCCATTATCTTGCTTAGCCTTTTGTTTTTTTTACATTCTCTTGGAGGTCTCCACATGTACTGGCATCATGGGAGCACCTCAGAGTCTTGCTACTCTTTTCATTTTCCTATTGGCACTTAGTGCCAAGACTCAGAAATTAGTATTTAAGTTGAAGTACTCTCAGTAGTGTACTTCAGTTTGTAAATTGCTTATACAATTCTCTCCACTCCCTTACTCACTCTCCTCTCTCAGTTAACCACTGAAGTTGCAACAAAGGAATCTCCTGAGTTGCTGCTTCATTACATTAACATTTGCTAATATCTTCATCTAAATTCAGGAAGTAGGATTGTGGAAGGTGCAGCTTTTTATAAGCTGAAGCCAAGTCCTGGTCTTGCAGGGTTATGTCCTTGCACCTCCAAACACTTCAAGCATCCTCCAAGTTACATCTTGGGACTTGCTCTTGTTCTACCTTCAGGACTTGCAAATCACATGACCTCCAGGAACATCTCCAGAACAGTTCATGACACCAGCAAATGTGGTGATAAGTGCTCTAAATTCTATGCCACATATGGTGAGAAGTGTTTGACAGGTGGAATCATGGCTGCTTGGTGCACTCACAGTATTTGCTATGGATTCCATTCAGTGAAGGTCACAATGATGTCTTTTCAGCAATCATGGTCTACTGCAGAATACCTAAGAATACCTCAAATATTTATCTGATATGCAGCAGATATTTGATAGATTCTGAGGCTGCATATGACTCAGTTGATGTCAGCTTGTGTCAGCTCAGGTCAGTGTGATTTTTCACTGGGGTTCAATTCTTGCTCCTTGCATTTTGAAGGATGGAAGAATTTTTTTTTATGATTTCCATCCCTCCCAGCTGCCAAATTTCTGCGATTGGGAGTACATCTCAATTGCGAATTTTTTTTTAAAATTGGGAGGATGCATGTCCCAGATGCAAAATATTTGCAACTGGAAAAGTATCTGTTCCAGATACAAAATATTTGCAATGGGAAGTGTTTGTTCCAGCTGCAAAATATTTGCAACTGAAGATATGTCCCCCCAGTTGCAAAATATTTGCAATTGGAAGTATATACGTCCCAGTTGCAAAAATTTTACAACTGGAAGAGTATCTGTCCCAACTGTGAAAAATTTGCAACTGGAGATGTATCCCCCATGCTGCAAAAATTTTGCAATTGAAAGGATATACATCCCAGTTGCGAAAATTTCGCAATTGGATGATTTTATTATAGTTACTGAATACAAAAAAAAAACAAATAGATGTATTAAACTACATACATTATAGGCCTCCCAGTTGAGAAAATTTTGCAACTGGGTATTGCATATAATTACTTATAACATAGTATACATGATGAGGGCAGTCCGTGGTGGAAATCCGAGGGCAGTGCTTGGTGGCAATCTAAGGGCATTTTTATCGCCTGGCTATGTACAGGCTATCCAGGGCAGAAGGTGCATGAGAAGTAGCACATGCTTTGCCTTTATTGTTGAGCCAGAGGCCTGCAGAGGTGAAGTGAGAGTGGAATGAGCAGCTCTAGCAGAGCAAGTTTTGGGATGAGATATAAGCAATAGATTTTGATGGGATTGGGCATGTGCAGTGAAGGCTTGAGAAGGGGTAATTGTAGAAGTGCAAATCATAGTAGAGAACTTGGAAGTAGGAATTCAAATATACTGTCAAGAACTGGTTATCCTAATAGTTTTAAGGGCTAGTATCTAGAAGGGAAACTGTATACACAGTAGTGCTACATCAGAAATGTCAGTAGTGTTGGAAGCAGGTTCCAACAGTAATGCTAGTAAGAATGAACTGTTGGCTTCAACTTATGTGTTGTGCCCTTCCAGTCCTCATTGGGTTCTACTTAGCAGGAACAGTCCACTTGGCCAAAGTTAAACTGAATGTCAGAGTGGTCATCAGAGACAACCAATGGCTAGTTGACAATTAGAGACCAAGTCTAGTGTCAAGGGTGGAAAGGACTAGTCAACCAAAGTTGGAGTAGAAGTGAGAGCAGAAGAGAGTCAGACAAGAGTCAGAAGTCGGAGGTGAATCTTAGTTGATATTTTGATTGGGGTCTATAGTACAAAGTAAGACTACTTAAATACTTGTAGACTAATTGTAATAGTGAAAGCAGAAGTAGCAACACTATAGTAACAAGTAATAATAAAACCTGTTGACATATAATAAAAGAGCAGAAGCAGAAGCAGAAAATATAAATAAGTGGAAGAGTATCTGGACACACTATTGTGAATAGAGAGTATCATAGTAATGAGACAATATTTCATAGAAATAGATATCAGGATGTGTTGGAAGAATGGCAGAAGTGTGTGAACATGTCAGAAGCATGTCAGAATGATTTGTGGATATAACAGTAATTATAGAATCTACTGTGCTACATGTGTCCTGTGCATGTAAGTAACAAACAAATGTATGATGGTAGGAAACCAGGTGTTGCTATGTGTGCACAGTCACCTCATGTTGCCCATGCATAGTCCATGTGTAGTTCTTAGGATAAGATCTTCCTGTGATAAGATCCAATAATAAGATAATGATAATCACCAAAAAGATAAGATGAATTCATGACATCAATCACTGAATCACCATCTTAGCATACTCAGTTCTTACTCTAGAATTTCCACCCCCACTCTCAACAGTTTTCACATTAACTCATGCTAACTGCAAAAAATCATTCTCCTATCTAGAAACATGCCTTTTATATTATATTGTGATATTCTTTAATACAATAGCATTGTATGCAAAAAGAAATTGAAGTCATTTTGTACATTTTTAAAAAAAAAATGGAACCAAATCTTCCTAAGTTATGAATTTAGCTGTCCACATACCTGTATATCAGATTCACTCTGTAAAACTGTCCATTATATTTTATTTTCTAAGTTTCTGACTTTCTTTATTTATTTCCATTTTTCCTTATTTATTTTCATTTTTTATGACTTAATCTTAATTTTCTGTATTCATTTTCATTTTTCCTGACTTACTCTCATTTTTCCATAGTTTTCTAGATTTAACCCCACTTTTCCATATTTATTCTCATTTTTTTCAATATTTACTCTTATTATTCATGATTTAGTTCCATTTCATCTTCTTTATTCCCATTCTTTCTGATTTAGTTCCATTTCTTCTAATTTATTCCCATTTCTTCTAATTTATTCTTGTTCTTCATAATTTATTCTGATTTATTCTGATTTAATCATATTTTGTTTTCCATTTTCCTGATATATTGTCATGAACTGATCCAGAGGTGTCCCGGAGGTCACATGATTCACGATTCCTAAGGATAGAACAAGAACAAAGTACCAAGGCATAACTCAGAGGGTGCCTGAATGACTTGAAGGTGCAGGACATAACCTTGCAAGACCAGGACTTGGCTTCAGTTTATAAGAAGCTGCACCTTCCACAATCCTACTTCCTGAATTTAGGTGAAGTTGTTAGTGAATAATAAAATGACAAAGTTGCAACTCAGGAGGTTCCTTCATTGCAATGTCAGAGGCAAACTGAGAGCA
>JASFDE010000604.1:0-10096 GCA_036937135.1 Nidula niveotomentosa
ATTTCGACAGAAATACCGTCTAAGCTCTTTCGCAGGGCATCTTTGGACGATGCGAAGACCATCTTCTGCTTGATCTTCGCATCATCGGGTGACCTGATCGTAGAAAGATCAGCGCTAATTCACAGACAAGAAACCATCGCGGACGGGATCAGCTCCCGATCTTGCCATATGTGCATCGGCAAAGGTCCAAGGCTTCTTTATGGAAATGCGATACGATACGCACCATGCAATAAAGACGAGCTTGTTCCGCTTGCCTGCTCCTTCCTTCTCAAACTCAAAATCATAGACTGCCCATCGACATTCGTTCTCGGGAAGCTCGGTAAGGAATTCGTCGTAATCTGTGGAAGTCGAAGTGTTCTGGACGATAATTTCCGTCGAATTACTATTGAGGTTGAAGATGATGTATTTGAAGGCGTGCTTCAGTTTCAGCTCTGTGTATTTCGCGAGGCAATCCGCGTGGGCACCGATACCGGAGGACTTTTAATACGCGTCAGTTAATATGCCAACATTAAATAATGAAGATATTCTTACCATTTCGTGAAAGAAACTATTAGATGGTTGGCGCAGGAATGAAAGGGAGTGCTTCACAGATAGTAGATAGGGGCATTCTCCCCATCTGGAAATATTACGTAACTTCTATTTGCTAACAGCCCTTGCTCCAAATAACGCTGCGCTTCCCCAGTTGGGAAACTGGAAATGCGGGCAAAGCTCTCTACTTCACTCTCCGTGGAAGGCTAAGTAAGTATATGCCTATCTAAACCAGTGTCTATCTCTATCAGGACGGCATAAAATACATCAAAAGGCTTCGTACAAGTCCAAAATCTCCTTGTTTTACGTTCAAATGGATAATGAACTGCTACGCGTGTGGCAGCTCGTTAGCGAGCTCAGCGACCAGCTGGCGCATAATCAGAAACTAGCAACTACTCTGCAATCACAAGCTGGTGTGGTAAAGGTGTGGTCATAGCGTTATCAAAACCTTACAGTATTAGCACCTCATATTGTGCCTACATAGGAGCAAGCTTCTGTGGCGGGTTCTGGTTTTGCTCTGCGTCGGTTCAATACAGATATCTCCAAAGGTGCGCCATTTCTTATTCATAAATGTTAAGGAAATAGGAAGTTCAAATTGTTTCGTGTCATAGAAACCTTTGAATCAGAGCTCGAACGCATGAATGCCCAAATCATCATCGAGAACCAAACACTTTTACACGAGAATAAGCAGCTCAGCGCGCTGCTTAAGGAATATGAGACGACCATGGAGACGATTATGACCAAGTTCAGAAACCATGCAGTGCGTTTTATTCAGTAATGATATGCTTGAGTCCATCTAACACAGTAGATGTACATAGCTAGCAGCGCAGCAGCACGAACTAACACTTACACGACACTATGAAACTCTCCTCCTCTCTCGAGACACGCAAAACCTCTCCTCTGACCTCACCATCACGACCAATATGTCACAATCCCTTCAACGCCTCTCCCGCTACCTCCGCGGGCTGCTGCGCACCATGGCCGGCGAGAATCCCGAGCAAGACGCCGCCCACTTCCCCCTCCCCGACAACAGCAACCTCGACCCGGACTACGACGGATCACCTTTCGGCATCGTCGACCTGAGCGACCTGCGCACCCTCATCGCGGCGCTCGACGAGCGCGGCGTCACAGGGTACCCTGGAGCCGAGGGCCGTGAGGACTGGGCCATCGAACGCGAGTGCGAGATCATGCGTCTGGAGCAGGAGAACGAGGAGCTCCGCCGTATGATGGGCATCGACGAGGAGAGCATGGCGGAGAAGGGTGTCAGCGTCGACGTGGACCGCATGGAGAGCGGGCGGAACTCGACGTACCTGTCAAGCGCGATGCGACGAGGGGCACCGGGACACCAGCGGGAGGATAGTTCTGGGGGCGGGATGGGCGGCTACGGGAACGGCATAGGCGCCCGCCCGTCGTATTGGGACAGTGGGAATGGACAGCAGGGCCAGGCGTCATCGTCTTCTGGGGCGCCTCTGCAGCGAGCGATGGAGCTCCAGCCTGGGATGCGTGCAGGACCACAGGGTCGCAGATCGGGGATCTTTGGCGCTGGTCAGCAACGTGGTGGGCTTCCAGGCGGGTATTCTACCCCGCGGGGTGTGTCGGCAGCGGTGGGTCCAGGACCGTCGGGTGCTGGGGGGTCATTTTCGACGCCGCAGTGGTTTAACCAGCCCTTGTCCCCTGCGCCCCCGATGATGGAGCGCGGGGGGTGGACGCCAGGCAGGGGGAGTGGGATGGAGCTTAATCTATAGTGGGGATACTGGAGTCTGTTGCTTTGCTGTTATTTTATTCATGTGCCCATTTTTGTGGAAGAGGCTCTTGTACGATATAGTATAGATGTACACGGTGCTTTACTTAGTTGTTATGTTACTCTTTTGGACGTGGTTAGCCTAGGGCTGAATTGTATGGCGTTCCTAGACCATGACAGCGTGCTCATCAAGCAGTGCATCCACATCGGGCCGAACACCACCATTGAATACTTCACTTCAGAGTAAGCATCTCTCTCCCTACCTCACACCATGTCCCTCGCCCACCTCCCCACGGAACTGTACATCGCCATCCTCTCGCACATCCCCCCCTGCGCCTTACAGCAAACCGTGCTCTCCCTCACCCGCGCGTTGCCCCTCTCCCCCATCCCACTGCAATACCTCTTCCAAAGTATCCGCCTTACGCATCCCGAGCAGGCGCCTCTCCTCCACCGCCGCCTGCGCCTCCACGGCGCACACAGCCCCGCACCCAGCTGGATCCGCGAGTTCTCCCTGGAAACGTGGTCCGCAGACGCCGATGTGGTGATTAACCTCCTGCGCCTTGTTCCGCGACTTGAGTCGTTGAGCTTGTGGGTGGGCCCGAACAATTTCGCCCCGGAGCATTTGGAGGAGCTGTTTTGCAAGCCGATTGTAGGGCTGAAGTATCTGGCGATTCGGTTTAGGCCATAGTGAGTGCTTGGGGTTCTTGAGGAAGCGAGGGCGTTTAGCTGACTATTACTCATTTCAGCGTGCAGAAAGCTACGTACTTCCAGTTCCTGAAGGTGCGTCTATATATGCAACGTGTGCTTCGAAAGAAGCCTAATATTAAACCATTTATTAGGGAGCCTACTTCGATTCTACCCTCCTGGCGCTATCTAAATGGCCCCCTGGTTCTCTCCCAACCGTCTCCATAGTGCAAGATCCACTAGATCCCGGTGTCTCCTCCAGACAAGCCTTTGCGCAGCCCATCGTATTTTTCCGGCTCGACCCCTATCTCTCCATCCTCCTACACTCCCCTTCCGTCTCTTTCTCACTCACCTCCCTCCGGCTGCGCATCCCCTCCCGGCCCGTCGCGCGCTCCCTGTGCGTCGCGGGCCCTTCCTCCCTCGAGGCCGCCTTCGACGGCGCCTGCACCCCCGCGCTCGAGTACCTCGATCTCTCCACGTGCGGCGTCCTGGAAGGCGAGATGGACATGATCCTCGTGCGGTTCAAGGAGTTGAAGCACCTTGTCCTGGATGGGTGCGCGGTGCTCCGCGGGGAGCTGCGCGAGCGCGAGTGGGCGGCGATGGGGAAGCGGTGTGCGCTTGTTGGGGTACGGAGGGCGAAGGAAAGGGAGAAGAACCTGAAGGCGTGGTTGGAGTCACGGACGGTGGCGGGTGCTATGGGTGCAGGGAGCGACGGGGCCCCCGCGCAGGCTGTGAGGGAGCGGCCGCAGAGGGTGCGCCGTGGCAGGAGGGGGCTGGCGACCGCTACGATCTCACTAAGAGAGCGCGAGGAGCCTGTTGCATCTTCCTCAGCGACGACGAGTTCTGCGCTACCAGCCGGCGACATGCACTCTCATGGACGTATCCCAAAGATTCGCATTCTCCCTCCTCTTCCGACATTACTCTCCCTTTCCACCACCGCCTCCCCACTGATCAAGCCCGAAATGTATGACATGATCCGCGCCGAGTTCGAGGCAGGGTGGGCTGAAGGCATTGCGCAGCTCGGGGTGACGCGTGCACGGATGCGAACGAGCGCGGGGAACGGTGTGCGCGTGATGCGGTTTGCTGACGATGTGGATGGGATGGAGGACGGACTGGACGGACTGGACGACGTGGACAAGGGCGATGGCGAGGCGTTTGCGTGTGGGAGCATACTGGCTCCTGTGCTATGTCTCGCCGGGGCGGGCAGAGGCGAGGAGCACGCGGAGGGATGTGGGCACTCGGTGGGATGGGACATATGGAAGGACGACCTGTAATCTTATCTATAATTTATTCCTAGATCTTATCTATTGAGTTAAAGTTATCTCTCCGGCGCGTGCTCACTGACTGAAATCACCCTGGCTTCGAAATAGCACATTGGAAGTAGCAAAACCGATGTAGAGCTGTCCGTGGCGAACGCGGTGCATCGAAAGTATCCACATGGGTTCAAGACAAACGCTAGGGTGACTCGCACTGAATTTATCATCGAAAAGTAATTTTGAAATGATTGGGAAAGCGCTACGACTCGGACTTGACCCAAAAGTATCTCCGGCAATCACTTGCACCGGAAGCATATGCACCCCAAAAATACCTCCGCCAGGCTTCGGTATAAAGCCGCAATTATCACCCCGCGCCCATATACGCTCCACTACTATCTCAACTCCCAACCATGACTTCAGTTATTGCCAGTGCTGCTCAGGCCGCCCACTCAGTGGCAGCTTCCCTCCTCGCCCACGCGCAGATCCAGCCAGGTGGCGTCATTCCCCCATCCAGCGTCAAGGAGAACGAGGCAAATGCTTCTAATCCGTTGGCTCTTACCGGAAAGAACATCATCGTGAGATCTAGATGTTAATCTCTCTATGAGATATTTGCCGATCTCGCAATATTCAGGTCGGTGTGCCCGGCGCGTTCACTGGGACGTGTAATGCTCAGATTCCCGGGTATATCAAGAATTTTGAGAAGTTCCAGGAGAAAGGGATCAATGCCATCTATGTCGTTTCAGTGAACGATGTGTTTGTGATGAAGTAAGTTGTTCTTCAACTGGAATGCCGTTTCTGAACGTCTATTGGCAGAGCATGGAAAGAGGACCTTGCTCCCGAGGGTACCCGTAAGCAACGTTGATTTGCTGCATTTCGTTGTGTTTCTAACAAGATATCTTGCTAGCTGTCCACTTCATTCCCGATGATAAAGGCGCATTCGTTGGTTCTCTTGGTCTGATCTTCGATGCCACTCCCTTGCTTGGAGGTCCTCGCTCTAAGGTAAAATGTCAGCATAAATGAGTGGGAAATAGGATACTCATTATGATCTCGTGCAGCGCTTCGCTATGGTCACCGAAGGCGACAAGGTCCTATCCCTAGCTGTCGAGGAGGTCCCCAGTCAGCTCACCGTGACGGATGCGAAGGTTATCTTGGCACAGCTGTAGTCGGTGAGGGCCGATATCTAAGAAGGAAGAAAATAACAGTGTTGTAATTGTATGAAGGCAAAATTGTGAAATGTATTACATCTTGAGTTTGTCACCTGTTCAGCGAGTGGCGACTTGTAAGGACAGATGGACGAATCGATGACGTCATGACCTTAGTGATCTTATCTACACCTTCATCTTATCATATCTGGGACAACGATATGGAGCCAGATCGCGTCACCAACTTGCACTGCTCTTCACTGCGCCGTTCTTCACCTCACCGCCATGGCATCTACTGATAACGAGCCCCCTTCGACGTCGAGCACGGCGGCAGAGACCTCCAATCGTTTGCCGACAACCAAGCTGACCGCGCTGGCTCGCTTGAAATCATTCACCGGCTCGTTCGTCCCACACAGATCGGATAAATCCAACCCTGCGCGCTTCCCTCCTCCCTCATGGGAGCTCGACGATTCCAAGGACGACGGCGCGGGTGCTAGCAGCATTGCGCCAAATTATACCCACAGCACCACTCTCCACCCCCAGGATGCAGCAGCATCTTCCACTCGCGACCCGGATGCGCAAACCGAACCACCTGAGCCACTCACGCTTGCAAACCGTCTCCGCACCCTCATCGATTCCCTGCCGCTTCCAGGAGCTATAACGCCCACTCCAGCTTCAAGCGCAACCCCGGCGACTAAAGTTGACGATGGAAAGCAGGGCTCCCCAGTTCCCCCAGGCATGGACGAGGGGCTCATGCGGATGCTCTCGGACGAGGATGTGATGAACGGGAGCCCCGGCACCAAAGCGAACGGCAACGAGCCCCGCCAGAGCGTGTGGAGCATCCTCGCCGGGCTCGGGAACGACGTGAAGGAGCGCGTTATGCCCGCTAAGGTAGAGGAGAAAGAGGAGGGCGTGATGATGTACGCCCCCCTCCAGCCGACCAACGACTCGCAGCTCGAGCTCGCCGAGTCCGAGTCCGTGCTCGAGTACGTCGACGACCCGCAGGAGAAGGGCAAGCAGCAGCCGGAGTCATCCACTACCGCACCCCCCACAGTCGAGCGACAGGTCTGGGTCCCATCAACGACGCAGCTCTCCCTCCTCACCACCTGGTGGGGGTACCGGCTCTACCTCCCGCCCCCCGTGATGCACATCCTCGATTCGTCGTCGCTCAAGGCTACCGCGCGCGCCGCGATGATCACCAGCGCGCTCAAGTGGCTGCTGAACAAGATCCCCATGATGCTCGTCCCGCCGCAGCTGCGCGGGGCGGTTACACTCCTGAAGCGGCTCAGCCCCGTGGTCGGGTACGTGGGTGTATTCATCGCGTGGAGCTGGGGGCGCGTGCGGGCGTGCGATAAAGGCGAGTGGTCATGTCTCGTACGGCAGAAGGAGAGATGCTAACAAAGTTGCTATCATACAGGAAACGGGGTAGTGCTGACGGCAACGTGGCTTCTCCCCGTCGCGCTCGTACCGATGGCCTGGGATGCGGGGGACATATATGGCCCACCTGTGCCGTCCAAGCAGGACTCCTCCAAACAGGGCGACAGCGCGGGAGGGGACAAGGACAAGAATGACGGGAAGAAGTCGCGCTTTGGCTGGAAGTAGGTGGACGTGAGGCACGCGCTTGGCGGTCGTACACGGCGTTTGCATGCGTCAAGCTTCATGTTTGTGCTGGGCTCTCGTAACTTGGACATGCGATAGCACTTTGTTTTTTGGTGTACGTATACCGTTGGACATGGGACTGACTTTCTCCGCATCATGATATTGTATGGTTTTTCTATTCAACAGTTGGCAGCTGTACTAGTACCTATGATTTTATTCTATGAGCTGATCTTAACGCCCTTCAAGTTCATTGAATATGCACAGATGTATTCAAGTTGAACTGGCTACTCTGCAATGCCGTGATCCCCTCGACTCCGGTCCTCCTCGGGCTTCGCACTGGGCTATTTCCTGCTAGCTCACACCGACGTGCATCCACAGTCAGCAGACTGTCAATCACACCTTGCTCCTCCTCTCGGCAATCCTCAAGGCACAGCGAAGGGCCTCGGGTGCTCTTCTTCAACGCCTTCTCTCGCACCCCCAGGCCCGCTTTAGAGACGCTATCACACCTACCTGTGACCTCTGCGATCGCAACTGTGGTGGCGTCTACTTCGAACTCGGTGCATGTCTATTATCAGCGGTCGTGGAAGCATCTGCAGGACGCATCAACCGTTCTCGCGGGTCCGGTGGAACTCACAGTGCTTCTTCAAGTTCTTCGTCCTTTACTTCTCTCGATCCTCAGCGATCACGATACCTGCAGCTATTTTTGTGCTCCAGCGTAGGGTCTTCGGGTGGTGCTGCGTTTCCTCATTTCTTTAATTCCCTCCCATCACCACCTGCGGTATCCAACTGCGTATTCAATCGCAGACTACTGGACAATATAGCTTCCTTCCCCAGGCGTACGAACCTCCATTTGCCTAAATTCCAAATTCATTCCGCTGCGGCGCTTGGTTGGATAAATGCCCATACGCAGATCTGATATGCATCAAGCTCAGGTTTAAGAAGATGTATTGAAGCAAGAAGGCCAGAAGTGCATTCCGGCACCGACAGAGGAATAAACTCGGAAAGCAAAGCTACCATTTGCTCTAGCTTAATGCGACACTACCGGGGAGCGTACTGCGGGTCACCAGCTCCACTATCATGTTGCTACTCTCTATTCTGACAGGTACGCAGAGTCAATATGACGATGCCTGATTTTGGCTGGCTAGTTGGCCTCAGCTGATTCTAATTGCACATTTATTGAGAGCCATATTTTTCTTCGAGCTCCATCATGGCCAGCGGTGATTTACTTGGAGCTGTTTCAGCTGGACGCTCGGGGGTATATGGTGCATCGGACACGGTGCCCATGGCCGCACTACCAGCTGGAGCACGCACATGTATAATCTGAGCTTCCAACGTTCCAACATCTAGCATATGAACATATACACGCGGCGAGTCCGTGCGCAGCTAACTTTAGATGGTCCAGGATAACTACGCAGTTCGAGTGGGATTGCTGGCAAGGCAAGTACGTCCGAGCGAGACAAAAAAATACACTCTGCATGTGCTAATTATTCCTATAGCCTCCGACGCCCGCCACCCATCCATCTTCTACCACTGCAACATCCAGTGCTTCTACTTCGTATTCTCCCTGAGCACGCCTTCAAGCAGCCCCTATCCTCCGGCAACCCTTTACTTCCGTCAGTCCAACATGTAAAAAAAGCCTCCGTCTTCATCGTCTCCATCCCCGCACACGATCGAGTCAGTGAAATGAAATTCGCCCAACGGACACCTTTACCCCACCAATCACTCCGCACCCCCCAGGCTGCGCACAGACGTGCACGATCGCGCGAAGACGATGATCCTTCCGACGGGGTTAACGCTCTCCGAGCCTATTGTGGAGCTGAGCGATCAACTTAGATAGACAGCACTGGCAACGGGTCGGACACAGGAAGTAACACCAAAAAAAACGTGGGTGGGGGGTACGTATGCCTTTCAACGGATCCAATTGCCATGCCCTGCTGCGGCGTGGCAGGAGTCAGCGTGAGTCCATGACCAAGGGGATGCTGTTGAGTGTAACCTATTAGATTACGATGATGATAGATTGATAGACGCTGTGCCCGAGATGAATTTGTTGATGATAGTGCATATATCTACGTGCTAGATGTCGCCGCCAGCGTTACGGTGTGCAGATGGCACTCTAGTGCCCGGCAAGGCGAGAGACGTGCCTCATTGCGGAAGGCGGGAAGCGGAAGTAGTAATGGGGTCAGTGAGGGCTGTATATAACTCTTCGAGGACTCGATCATGGCTGTATCGGTGATGTTACAGCAGATCGTTTGTAGACCCTGTGAGTCCAGTTACCGATCATCATCATCCTCATCATCAGGCGTTCAACAAGATCTTTGCACTGCAGATGTGGCTCATTCCTGTAAATAATATCAACAGGCGTACCTAGGCCTCTAAAAGCAACTCACCTATGGCGTGCTACCCCCCTCTTGCAGAGGTATGTGCCCTCATACCTCGCCTCGAGGCTTCATACCCCCAGGTGCTGCGGCCCGTTGGGGTCCTTAACTCATCACCCCACCGCGCGGTGCACGCTGCGGGACAAGGGACGATGTCATTTGTAGCATACACGAGGCGATGATAAACAATCGCGCGACGCGGGTGCACGCCTCGAGGCAGAGGAGGCGGGCTGAGGTGCGCTTTCCGGAGTAATAAAACAATGCTCTCTATCTCCGCTCTGCTCGTCATTATCATCAATATCGTGCGTACGAGTACGTGTGGATCATGGATGTACCTCCGACATACAATGCACGAACGTTGGTTTACATATGGCGGATCGCGTATTCAATTCTAGACGCTATTCCCTGCGCGTCGTGCTCTCTGGGCACGCCGCGGCCGCGGTGACTCCGACAGATATCGGGATGTCGATATACTCACTTACTGTAATATCTGATACCCACTTCTACTCTGTGGCATGCTCCAAAAAAAAACCCCCAATCCACTGACTAGCTCCGTGTCAGCGTGGGTGTCTCAAGCATCTTCCGTGCGCAATTACCGCTCTAAGGGGTTTGTGTAAAATTATGCATAGGCCCAAGAATACTTGTTCGATTGTATCAGTAATACTAAGCACAGAAGAAGGCTGATAACAGCCTAATAACACATTGTTCTTCTCTGCGGACAAAGTCCACTTACGAGATGCGATACTCGTGATAGATCCATGTTTGACGGGG
>JASFDE010000605.1:0-10093 GCA_036937135.1 Nidula niveotomentosa
CATAAGCTGAAGCCATTGGTTCTTAGTTCTCTGACACGTTACGTCGGAATCCTTCCGACACCCTGTTTCCAATATAGTGCTATCCTGAATTCAACCGCTCACTTGGAATACTATCCTCTGTAGCCTCTTAGGATTTCTGGTTCTTAACATTATGACTCATTCCACAACTTTGCCTCCAGCAATTTGTATAAAGATAGATCTGTTCTACTGTGAATTCCCAAGTTCAGGACACATTTTCCCTTCTATTGGACATCTCACAACATCTGCCTTATCACATAAACATTAACTACAATTATTTAGCTCTTTCTGCTCCACTTCATCTATGACATGCAAGAAAAAATCCAATATATCTCTTGCTGTTGTTGGTGCAAATCAGCACCATGAAAGGCCAATTAGTAAGTCAAGTTGAAGACCTCACTATCTTGTAGCAACTCTAACAAATGATCTAGTGGAAGATCTGCTGAATCTTGGTAAAATTCTTCAAGGCTACATCAATGATCATATTCTTCAGAAATATATTCCAGGACACATCACAGAAGACCATGGGATTCAAATGAGGTCAGTTTTTCAAGAATCTTTTTTGATTGCTTCAATATTAATTTCCAGATTTTAATACTATACATAGTCTTTGGGCTGTTCAAAAGTACATGAAAAAGCTGGGTATCCTCACTGCCTGATGGAATGGAATCACATTGGCTCAGAAATTTTCTGCAATTGATCTTTGATACAGGAAAAATTAGGAAGCAAATTGATCCATATTCCCAGGTAGATTTTGACTATTTATTGAGTCATCTATGCTTACAATTAACAAGGGGAGAAGTTCTTTCTTGCAGCTCAAGCAGAACCCAAATGCTACTGCAGCTTGTCATCCTGCTACAAGGAAGTCTCACAGTAATGGGATTTGGTTCATTGGCCCCAATTAGGAATGGTGTGTGGATGGCCATGAAAATTTTCTCAATTTCATAGGTATTGCAATCTGGGGAGTTATTGATAAATTTAGTCACATGGAGCTTGCCCTTTATGCAATGTCAAATGTCTGGATCCAAGAAATCCCTCCAGCTATCTTCCTTCACCTTGTTAAGGAGAAAGGATGTTTGTCTTGCATCATCTGTTTTGGAATGGTTGCAATGATTCAACTGCTTGTAGGAATGCCACTGACTGTAACAGGAGACAAGGGAAGCAAACTTGGCCTTCTTATTTCTCTTGTCACTACAATGAGGTCAGTATTTAAACTAGTACAATTATATATATAGCTGCTATGTTTATTCTAGGCAATGATTCCAACTGTTACTCCTTGAGGACTATCTCCTTGAATTCAAGGCAGTAAAAGGCACCTACAACATCACTTGTGAAAGAGGCTGGTGCCCAATTTGGGAGAAAGAACTGAAATCTCATTCATGAGTATAAGGCCAGAAAGGTTGCATCAGGATTTATTGAAGCAGATGAAGTTCAATTTTAACTATTTACATCTGGAGATGTACATTTGGCTGAATTAAACCCCTTTTAGTGCAATCTCTTTCTGGCTTTGGGGGAGAATTGTTCAAGAATGTCTCAATCAAATTTTGCAAGAAAATCAATTACATTGAATTTGCAAACAGAACAGTATTCTCCTTCCTAGTGGTGCACACAGGATTGATCTTCATTTAAGGCTAACTTTTTATGGTGCCAAAGATTGGCTTATCATGAACAGGACATTATAGATCAGCTCCTTGATGAGTATGACAGCCCTTATCTTCTCCTTTTTGGCACACCAGAGTCTATTCCATGGTGCAAGAAGCTCTATGCTAGCATAGGATGTCCTAAAATCAGTGCTCAGGTAGGTTGGGAAGTTTTTAGTATAATGGCTGAGCACTATATTGAGGAGTATGGCAGAGAAACTGTTTCTTAGTAGATATCTATGCATTTGGGCATTGCAGCTCTGAGAAATTTTAAACTATGTTTATTTGATCCCAAGTGTGTCCAAGTGTGTCCAAGTGCATGCAAGTGTGTGCATGTCAGTGCCAGTGCATGCCAGTGCATGCTAGTGCATGCCAGTGTGTGCAGAGGTGCATGCAAATGCATGCCAAATGGGGGTCAGTACATGCATATGTGAGAAGGTGGTACATGCACAAGTGAAGTTCTTTCTTGAAATAAGTAAAAGACTTATAAGTGTTATGGACCTCAAAGCTTGGAAACTGAGTGTATTGAATGGCAAACTGCGACTCACCACAAATCAAATGACAGTGCAAGTTAATTATTGAGAAAGATGATACAAGAAAATTATCATGATAAAAGGCCTGGCTATATGTTGGGTAAAACCATGCTAAGGAGTAAGGGTGTAAATGACAGTACAATAACTGCATTGTTGGATGGATTCTTCTAAAGTATGGTCTACATGTATCCTACTACATACCTATTTAATTTTTGAGACAAAAATTACAAGAAAATTATTGTGACAAAAGGTTTTGCCATATGTAGGATACAGTTATCAACTGGTCTGTGGTACACAACCACTGATTGAAAAACTTATGCAAACCAAATAACTTCCTCAAAGCTCAATATTTATTTTTTGAACAAAGTTTGACTATGGCTTACACATATTCTTGATTCTCAGAAAAAAATTGATAAGGAGGAGATGAATTCCTATTGAGGGCACCTCATTCAAAAGGGGGCAATTTTCGGATATAGCCGAAAATCGGCTCAACACTGAATGAATCACCAATGTCTCAGGAATTACTTAACGAAAACCATCCCTCCCCGTTGTAAATTTAAATGAAAAAAGCTACAGAGTTATAAAAAATTAATTTCTAGTTTTTGCGGCAAAAATATTTGTCAGAATTGCCAACAAAACTTATATACCAAATATTTACACGTATGTGCAAGGTGCGTGCAGTCCGTGCAAATGTGCACGCACCTTGCACGTATGTGGCACTCATGTCAAGGCACTTTCTAGTTGCCCCTAAATTTCTGGCTCAAATTTACGAAATTTAAGGTCAAGTGAGGTCAAACAAATGATGTAATGCAGGATTTAATGGCAAATTTAGGTCATTTCAACTTTTACTCAGAATCTGCTCGATAAAATATTTCCGTACTTCAGATTCATGAAAGGCTCATCGAAAGGAGTCGATTGCACAATTTATGGTGATTTTTGGAGCAATTCTCACGGTCCGGCCAAATTCTATGATTGTCCGCAACTGTATATGAACTTTAGTCTCCATGTGGTCATTCCCGAAGATTGTATACAATGAGCAGGGCTAATTTTGTACGCTACAGAGAATTCAAACCCCATAAGGTTCTCCTCTAGTGTAGTATATATAATCATCTCCCCTTTAAGCAATTCTCTAGCATTATGTGTAAATATGAGGATCATTTTTTCGACATATCCGCTGACTCTCGCGTTTTGTATCTTGATGCACACTCTAGATTAGAGTTATTTCTGAATAATCCAAACATCTCTCGTGGGAGTTAATCAATACATAATTATAGGGACATTGCCTGACCAATTTGGTATCTCTGTGTCACAGGCCAACTGGTCGAGGTCGAAAAACCATCAGTAAAAAGTGTCTAATATTTTTTCGAGCCTTGTGGGCCTTGATAGCGGCCAGTGAACGAAAATTCTGGCCGGTCACAGGACACATGCTCACTGCACTGGTCACTTTTAATAAAAATCCCATGTATCACCAAATTTGCGTATCTGCACCTACGCCAAACAAATTTTCCAAGTAAACCTAACTACAAAAACTTGAAAAATATATACTTATTTCCACAAGAACTATATCTCGCAGATGGTAGGTTGTGGAAACTAGTTCTGGAAATTAGAGAGAAAATCAAGGAATGAACTTTCGCTTGCCATGGCGAGTTCGTGCGGCAAACGGCAGGATAATGAAGATACAAGAAATCTTGAAAATAGGCGAAGGGACTCTGCGAGAAAAGGAAAGCAAATACGCAAGGACCAAGAACAATTGATAGGAAATGGAAGCTTCTGAAGTCTGAGCAGCAGCGAGGCAGAAAGCTCCCCCTCGCACCGTTCCAATATTCCAACATACACTTGATCTAAATTCGAGTCTATTGAGCAAAGGTGAAAGAGATGAGAAGATGCAGACTACTAACAGATTCGCATTCTCTTAAGAGAACGACAGATTCTTGGTGTTAAAGTTTTCGTTATCGTTGAGTGAGAACCTTGGAGTATAAATTTGTAAATTGTAAGCAGAAGTTGCTAATGCGGATACATACCGCCGGCTTGCGGTTTTGCCATCATTAATTCTTTCGAACTGGAATGTTCTTCCCTGGCCACGATTAAAGTGGAAGGACAGAGTGTCGTTTGACGCTATCGTTCTGCTTTCCAAGACGTCCGCCGACGTTCTATAGGTGACTTTGACTTTAGATTTCGTTTCGTTTCTGATCCAGAAAGTGATTTGAGGCATGTTGGTAGATAATATATCGATAGGAGGTTCTGGAGAGTGCGTATTATATATCACTGGTCCCACGATGGTTGGTCATCATGATTTGAATTGATTTTTTCGTGGAGTTGTCTTGTAGACTTGGTTCCTCATTTGGGGGACGGCACACATATTCTACCGGGTTTCATATGACAATTCATCGGATTCTGTAATAGCTGACAGTGAGTAACTGTCGCTCTAACTGCCAGGATTCTTATCCTACACACGATACGGATCCAGAGACATGCCCTTGTCAGAATCAAGTTGTTCTCCTGCCTCCCTGTGCTCAGATACATCTATTCCTATCCCCATTTCCATCATTGGCACTAACCACAAACAGCCCCACATCAAAATCTTGACTTCTTGGGAAAAAGGCTATGCCTGGCTACTAGGCTGCTCAGATTCAGTCTAACTTCCGTTTACTAGGAAGGAAACTTTCATGCATCATTTTCAAATAGATAAGCGCCCTCACAGTATGACTCTATGGCGCTTGATTATTATTAAACGGACTAGGAATGAAACTTCCATGCATCATTTTCTAAAGCGCCTTCACAGTATGGCATAAGGGCGCTTGATTATTTAAATTCAATCTATTAATAACTTGAACTCTTGAATGCTTGACGTTAATATTATCTTTTCTTTTCTCACACAGCTGACAGGCGACAATTTTTCGGATAGCAAAACCTTTGAAAAATTAATTTGCAAGGATAAAAAGTAATGCTATTAAAATTTGCAAGCATTTTGTCTGATACAAAGATGCCTGTAAAACTTTACTAATCAAATCTACTTACGAAGATATCGCAATTGGCGAAACAAATTGTATTACGGTGATATTATCACCTATGAGATTTTTGCAAAGATAAACATCGTACCAAATTCTTCCCAATTGGAACTCGCTAGCAACAAGAAACATATTCAATCCATGCACAACGCAATTGTGTATATTGCAGCTGTAAAAAGACATCATTCTGATGTGCTAGTTAATGGTAGAAGTGGTAAGATGTAGATATAATATGTAGATATATGAATATAAAAACACAAACTCAACAACAACCACTACTACGTGATAGCGGTGTGTTCGAGGGGCGTAATATCGGATAGAAGAAATAAATGCACCAAGAGCACACATTAGATCAAGAATAACCTCCAAGTAATGCATTCAGGACGTCAATTTTACTATCTGGTCCTTATGCCTTACTTCCTAGCTAGTGTTCACTTCTTATCACGCTGCTGCTTTATAAAAATGCTTAAAAATCTCGTTTATTCGCAAAACTAATACTTAAATGTCTGAGGACTAGACTAGCGTGCTCAGCTACTGTCTGTGACTCTGAAGCGCACTCTACTGTCTATCTTTCCCCTAGGTCGAAGAAATGCACTCTTTATATACTACAACAACTATATTACATCATACCCAATTATATCATAGATTACATAGTCCAAGAAAAACCTAAGACCGTGCTGAGTCAGTTGAGAATGTTCTAGACTGCATGATATCATTTGTTTGGAAAGTTTCTGTGCCGAGGAGAGAAACATATGACATATGTCGGAAAACATAGGATTTCTCCGATTATTTCGGATTTCCAGTACTTCGGACACTGTGGCTGCTTCTCCTAACAGTCCTGGGGCGCTTCCCTGACCGTTCTTGGATTTCTGGCGCATATACCCCGACACTCCGCATCTTCTGGGACTGGCAGCGTTCATGTGCGTGGAATATTTAATGATATCGCGTATTTATTGAATCATTTATTATGTATTACTTAGGCCGTGTGTGCTTTCAATCCCTTAGTTCAGTGAGCCGCTCATATAATTTTAATAGCTCGTAATCGACAGCACGGGACCTCAGCTTCAATTCTATAATATACCCTAGCTAGCACCGTTCACAATACAATGTGAATCAATAAAAATCGATTTATTTATGGTTAGATGTACGCCGGGCGTATCAATTCGGTGCTCCTCAAGGGATTTGACATTGCTCTCAAGAACAATATACAGCAGCAGTTGTGGAAATGCTAATATTGTACATAGATGTTTAATTGTTTTTCTGTACTCAAGTGTTGGAATATTGGTTAGTACAAACAATTACATTTCTACCTACATATCATGCATCTCACATAATTATTTTGTCACCATTATGCATATGGTATGGTTTGGAGGTCTTTATCCTCCCCCTCTTGACCTGATCAGACTCTAGTCTGACTGATTTTGGCTGAGACAGCACTACAAGGTCTAGTTTCAGTCCAATCAGATTCCAAGTTCAGTCCATTGGAATGGATAGGAATATTAGATTCTGATTGGAATCCTATAAGATTCCCAGTACTTCAAGAATCTGATCAGAATACTAGAACAATCCTTCCACAACCTGATTAGAATGCTAGAACAATCATACCTTACTTTAATAAAGAAAAAAATAAACAGTAGCAAGAATTGAACTTTCAACCTCATGGATTGGTAATCACATGACTTTATACTAAATCTACTACACATCAATTTAACACCTGAGCCATTGGGTGATATAAAAATTATTGAATATAATAAACTATATTTCTGATTTCTGCTGGCTATCATAGCTGCAGTGATGTGTTGCACTTTAGTTGTGGAACATGTTTATCTCTACTGTGCTTGTTTGATACCATAATTCACTTTCTACCATGACCTATATTCCCCTTTGTTCTCACTTCCATCCTTCCTTCCTACCTCCTTCATTTCTTCCTCATCACCCCCAAATACTGCTTACATGCTGCACTTGGCCAGGGCTCATGTCTCCCAATGCTGGTGCTCACATCCTCACCACCAGTGCTCACATCCCCACCACCAGTACTCACATCCCCTAGGGATCTTCCACACTTACATCTCCCAATGCCAGTGCTTCATATCTCCACCCTCTGTTCTCACATCCCCACCCTCCATGCTCACATCCCCCACCATCTGTATTCATGTCTCCCAGTGCCAGCACTCACATTCTCACCACCAGTACTCTCATCCTTAAAACCAAAATTCACCTCCTGAACCCTTCCATGCTCATGTCTCCCAACCCTGGCACTCACATACACACCATGAATGCTCATTTCCCCTAGCTTCCATGCCCATGTTCCCTGATGCCAGCACTTCACATCTGCATCCTCCATGCTCACATCCTCTAGCAAATGTGATTATTGAAAATAAGAAGATTTTGGATTAACTAAAGTAAAGTAAAGTACTGTCATATCCTGTTTCCATGCCCTAGTCCTCATCATGTGACCTCCAGTTGTTATACACATTTCCAGCACATTCCTACAACACATCTAACATCTCTGGAGTTTTTACTTCTGAGTTGTACATGTCATTTTCAGTACATCTCATTACAATTTCTTTCCTTATCTTATCACAGTTATTGAATACCACATTATCCTTTTGTCTTAGTTCATTTCTTGCCTCATGTCTCTGTATCTACCTTGCTCTGTTTCAGCCACTGATATCTGCCACTGATTTCCACCACTGATTTCCACCACTATTTACCTGGCTCCTTTACTTGACTCCTTGCCATGGAGTCTTTGCACTTGTATATAAACTGGTATACTCTTTGTAACACTCCTCAGTTTTTTAATTGATATATTGCAATCTCCTACTCTCCTCCTTCTCTTGTCTCCTTAAACTCTGTAATGACAAAGGATTATTTTCCTAGTCTGATTCTTGCTCTGTACAAACTTTGTCAACTCTACACCTGAAATACAGGACCTAGAATCAAGGAGGTTACAGCTTCTTGTAAGCTGAAGCCAAGTCCTGACCACTCTGCAGTGCTTTGTCACTGAACCTCTGTTTCAGTGATTCTCTGGGTTTCACACCAGAGATTTGTTTCCCATGCTCAAACAATCTTCTTCCAGGTTTTCATAATCACATGTCCTCTGGTCTTTCACCTTCAGAGACAGTTTGTGACAAGTACATAGTGTAGTATTTATACTGGTAAGTGCTATTGTAATGTAAGATGGTCAAGACACTGCAGCTTATGTGCAGTGTAATATACAAATATAATAATAAAATATATGACCACTGGTACTAGCCAGGGTATTAGCAATGGTGCAAGCTAAAACATAAGATAAACAATAAAACATGATGAGATTGGCTCACAATCAGTGCAGAGACCAAAATTGAAATCCAACACTCCCCCTCAATTTGGAGTCAATGCACAAAGTCCTAGCATGTTTGCAAAGTGCTTTGCCTTGGGACTGGGGAGTGCCTTTGTAAAAGTGTCAGTGGTCATGTCATCAGTGGGGCAGTAGATAAGTTTGATGGATCTGTTTTCATTGACTAACTTGATAAAATGATAGCAGATGTTGATGTGCTTGGTGAGAGCATGAAAATTCCTGTTTGTAGTGATGGTGACTGCAGATTGATTGTCACAGTGAAGTGTGGTGGGCTCTGTGAGTGGTGAGAACACCTCACCAATAAATTGGTGAAGCCAGATTGCTTCTGTCACAAACAGTCTCCAGAGGTGAAAGACCAGAGGTCCCATGATTGCAAAACTCTGGAGGGAGGTATAGGAGATTGTCAGAGCATGGGAAAAAAATCTCTGGAGTGAAACCTGGAGAGTCACCAAGGTGGGGGTTCAGTGACAAAGCACTGCAGAGGGTTTAGGACTTGGCTTCAGCTTATAAGAAGCTGCACCCTCCTCATTCCTAGGTCCTGTATTTCAGGTATAGGGGTTAATGAAGAAGTCTGGAGTACAAAGTTGGACTTAAGATATAATCCTTAGTCATGATGAAGGTTTAGAGGCAGAAGGAGGGTGAGTAGGAGATTGCAATATAGCAATTAACAAACTACCAAACTAATACAGAGAGAACTCAAGTTTAAATACAAGGAGTGGAGACTTCTTTTGGAAAGGAGTCAGGTAATAGAGCAGAGTATCTGTGGCTGAGATGTGTGGCTGAAACATCACAGAGGGGATATGAGTAAATGATGAAGAATGAGACCAAGTCATAAGGATAATGAAGTAAGTGGAGATGACATAAGCAGAGATAAGGGAGATAGGAGTAAAGATGAAGTGGAGCAGAGCATAACTGATAATTGAAGTGGACTTGTAAAAATTAGAGAAATGATGTTTAGAGTAAAATAGAAGTGGGTAAGAAGTGCATCAGAGATGAGTTCAAGTGTATGGAGTTTGGATATATGAGTATGGAGATTTCAGAGGTGTAGTTTGAGAGAAGAACAGGATATGACAGCTTCCTGGGTGGCATGTATAGCAGCTGTCACAAATGGTCTCCAGAGGTGAAAGACCAGAGGTCACATGATCGCAAAACCCGGAGGAGAATAAAGAGGATAGTCAGAGCATGGGGAAACAAAACTCTGGAGCAAAACCCAGAGAGTTACCAAAGCAGAGGTTCAGTGGCAAAACACTGCAGATGGGTTAGGTGGCTTCAGCTTATAAGAAGCTGCGCCCTCCTTGATCCTAGGTCCTGTATTTCAGACGTAGGTGTTAACAAAGAAGTCCAGAGTACAAAGTTGGACTTAAGATGTAATTCTTAGTCACAATGGAGGCTGAGAGATAGAAGAAGAGTGAGGAGGATATTGCAATATAGCAATTAACAAACTGGAGAACTAATACAGAGAGTACTCGAGTTTATACAGTATGTTGCACTCCTCCATGAGATCAGGTGGACTCCAGGTGGACTCCAGGACTCCAGGTAGACTCCAGGTGGACT
>JASFDE010000606.1:0-10083 GCA_036937135.1 Nidula niveotomentosa
ACTAACTAGGTCTCAAGGGATGGTCTTCCTGTCCCTCAGACTTCTCAGATTACTCTCAAACACTCAGGACAGGGTCCTGGTAGTTTAATCTTGTCGTTCCTTTGTTCTGCGTACTCTCAAGATATGTAATAATCGATTGCCGCTCTCAGGAGTCTAGTGCTAGCTAGACTATCTAATCTGAAACCGAACAAGGGCCACTTGTTTACTCTGACTTAGCATTCACAGGAGCTGAGAGGCTCGCCACTGCGGATCACTGTGTGTGAGAACGGGGGCAGAATCCCTGTTGCCTTCTTTTGTTACAAGTCCCTGGGTTTTTATCCTTTCCCTAGTTTCTTAATTTAGGTCAGTCAATAATCTGTCTTTCGGTTCGCTTCCGGCTTGGTTATCGCTACTGTGGGTCGGCATTTTTTAGCAGTATTCACACACCGGCATGTGTTTTCTCCGATATGTTCTCTTATTAGTTCGCGCTTTTCTCGGAACTCCAGGCTAGTCAGGAACCCCTACTATTCTCATGTTTCAGGTTCGCTACCCAATGGGGATTGGATTCTCTTCCTGCAACCTGTCTTTTTATCCTAATTTTATATTTTCCCATTACTCTACCTACCCTTTGGCAGTTATTGTGGCAGTGCTCTTGCTTACTAGGTTCATTCGCGTTTCTCTAGACACCTTATGTGTACATGTTATTCTTTCAGTTTGTTGCCAAATAAACAACATCGCTTGTCTGGGCTCAGTTATACGGCCTGGTTATAGGCGTTTCTCGAGCCCGGCCTAGCTGCGTCGGCTCTGTCTGATTCTTGGACACCGGGCTCTATTTTTAGCACTATAGTACTTCCTTTCTGGCTTTACCCTAGCTGGACTCGCTGTCCGCTATACTTAGGTATTTTCTTGCCTGTTATTCCCCTGTGGGTACTATATTTCCTTTTTATCATTGATCTATTAACAAAACTCATATTTGTCAGGACTTTGCAGGTTTAGAACCACCCCCGGCGTATCATCTCCCCCGCACTAAGAACTCTTGGCTGTCCTCAGCCCTTACTGGCTACTATTTTAGATTCTGGGGTTTCCCTGCTGCTATATCTCCCATAAGTGGAACACTTCCAACTTTCCTACTGCCCCCCCTTATTTCTTAACTTTCTGCAGCCGGGAGTCTGCATGGGACTACTATTGTCCTGTCCCGTCTTTGCTGTTCTTTGACACTTGCCAAGCGGGTAATTCCATTGTTGTATTTTTTTTTTTTCGTTTATAGGCTAATTTGTGTCATGATCGTTTAGCCTTTATTCCTAGAACTGGTTCTCAGTTGCAGGCAACAGTGCTTATTACAACCATGCTCAAATATCTACTAGATAGTGGTGTCTGTTTTTGCCCTCCCAGTGCTCAGGATTTTCTGAATCGCCCGTCCCTCAAAAGCATAATGTTGGAGATATACCTCTCCATCATCCGACTCGTAGGCTTCCTCTTCCTTCCTTTGATTATTCTCCTCCCCAACTGAGTTAGGCACAATGGCAATGGGGATACCATGCGACTGTCCCCCCTTTCTATTTCCCAATGCCCGCAGTTCCAATGCTCCCTCCTCTACCTCTGATGCCCCCCTCGGTTTACTGGGTAGGTCCCCGGGGATGGTGTCTGGTAGTTGTCGGTAGCTGAGGAATCACATCAGGCACATTTTGAAGGGCAGGCATACCCAGATGGCGGGGACGAGTACGACTGCCATGGTGTCTATCTCGCTCAAGACTGCTACTTCCATCTCAATCCACTGCCTCTCCTGCCTTGCCACCCTGACTATGAAACACCTGGTTACAGTTGGACCTGCATCACTCAGGTTTACGAGTTCCAACTTCTGGTATAGGGTGATACGTGGCAGCTGCTTATTTGGCAGGGTCAGTAATAGTTTCCAGCGGTGCACACTAGGAGCCTGGGCTGCAAAGTCAACATGGGTGGCTTCCAGCTGTAGGAAAGGAGCGTATTCGAAAAGCCGTGGCATAGTTCTTTAAAGAGTGTAGGGGTTTCTTCTGTTTGTTGGATAAGGCGATAAAATGTTTCCTATATGTCCCCCCCTTTTTTATGTATTTTTGTATTCAATTGGTGTCTCTTCTTGGTATGTACACGTGCACTCCCTACCAGGCCTTCTATTTTTAGTTTTCTGTGCTCTCCCATTACTTAGTTTACCCTGGACAGCTATTTTTCATTTTTCTGGCATGTTGACATGTCTCCCCGTCCTGATTATCTTGCTCTGTTATGGTTGCTTTCTTAACTCAATTTCAATGCTCGGACCACCTATCCCAACAGTACTGGTACGTTGTCTGTTCCAGATTCCCAGGTTATCAGTACCCTGATTTTAAACTCCCCAGATTGTGCCTTATTCCTCTTCCACGTGCCTACTTCCAGTTTGCGGTGCTATCGTACTTTGTTTTTCTTTCTTATGCTCTGTAAATGTTCTCTGGTGCTCATAGGTGAAATCATTATTCTTCTCATTGTGCTTCTTCAATAATCTTATTTCCTGATTTGTTTAAGCTATCTCCCTATTTTCTTTATCCTCTAGCTAGCCGACTAAATTTTCTCACTTCTATTACCCACGCCCTATTTTTCTTGTTTGCATAAAAGGCCGGTGCTTATTATTATACTTATCTTCTTATTTGCATCTTTTGCTCTTTGTTTATGCCTATCACTCCTTTGCCTCCACGTATGGTATGTTTTTATTGCTACTGCCCTCTTTTTCCAAATGGGCCCTTAAACGTGTTTCATTGTCTTTCTAGACCTGTTCTCGCTCTCGACATGTTTCTTCTGGTCCCAGTCAGAGTTCTTTGCAACGCGTCCCTGCCCAAGGCCCTTCTTCTTCTGGCCGCGCTGGTTGGATCTGCAAAGCTAACGCCCTTGCTGAAGGCTCTACACCCCATGTTCCTGTATTTACTCCAGCTCATGGCCTACCATTCAAGTCAGCAGCCTATGTAAGTTGTCATTCTATTCTATTGTCTATTTATTCTTCCTTATTCATTCATTTATAGCCTAGTGAAGACCGTTGCTTAACCTGTACAATGCGCGCTTGTTCCTGCACGCCCCAGGGAACTGGTTTGAAATGTGCCGAGTGTGTCGCCAATGGTGACAGCTGGTGCACTTACTCCTTCAGTAGCGACACCCTCCATGCCGTATATTCATGGGCCCTTCATTTCAGTACCCCCAGTGGGGATAGTTTGTCTTCCTTTGTTTTTCCGTCTTTTCCTTCATTAATTTTCTTTATGTTGCTAGCTCTTTGTTTATTCTTTCGCTTGCCCAGGCCCTTGCTTGCAACGCTCATGCTCGCCTCCGTTCTCACTGTACTAATTTTTGTCAAATACTCGAGCACATAGGCACTCAAGACAGCGGTTTCCTGGTTCAGGCCGGTATCTTTGAGGACCAGGCTACTATGGATCGTATGCTTGCCCTCGCCTCCTCAATTTCCACGGACTATACTGACGCAACCATGGCCCCAGTCATCAAATATTTCAGCCATGCCTTCGACTTTGCATCTAGTCGCGATGCCTACCTTGCTGGACTTGCTACTGCCAAAGCAAACACCGGTGCCAATGACGCTTCCGGAGAGGAAGACACCGATGCTGCTGGTGCAGCCAAGCCCCACCTAGACGACACCGACAACTCCTCGGTCGATGACAACGCGGTCGCTGCCACGCTGGAGGGCTCCCCTTCTTGCGACCTGTCCATTGTCAGTATTGAAGCTAAGACTCTTGCTTGCTAGGTTTGCTTGCCTTTCTCTAGACAACTTATGTGTACATGTTATTCTTTTGGTTTGTTGCCAAATAAACAACATCGCTTGTCTGGGCTTGGTTATACGGCCTGGTTATAGGCGTTTCTCAAGCATGGCCTAGCCGCGTTGGCTCTGTCTGATTCTTGGACACCGGGCTCTATTTTTAGCGCTATAGTACTTCCTTTTTGGCTTTACCCTAGCTGGACTTGCTGTCTGTTATACTTAGGTATTTTCTTTCCTGTTATTTCCCTGTGGGTATTATATTTCCTTTTTATCATTGATCTATTAACAAAACTCATATTTGTCAGGGCTTTGCAGGTTTAGAACCACCCCCGGCGTATCAGTCTCATGAGAAGTAAGGTGACTTTTCAAAAAGGACTCTAATTAGAGTAGGTATTATACAAACTGGTTATGCATAATGGCACTGTCCCAGGCTTGGTGTGCATTAGAGATTTCATTAAAAAGATATATGACATTCCTAAGTTTTATACATGGAGAACACTCAGATGGGTGATCACCAATCTCCATTTTTCCCCCGGCCTATTGAACAATGACTTTATTTGAGGCCATAATAGCAGGTGTTTGTGAAGTTGGAATGGAGGATGAATGAACTCCAAATATTTCTTGCATTATTAATCTGGCAATTATGTAATATTTTTACGAAATGCTCGGTGACTGAAGTAGTGTTTTCTCTAATTAAAGCATTGCAAGCTGTACAGAACATTAGAGTAATATTTTGCATAATATTATTTTCTAAAATGGCTCCTCTAATCAGAGCAATATTAAAGTAATATTAAAGTAATATTTTCCATAATATTATTTTGCAACACAGCTACTCTAGTTAGAGCAATATTAAGCATAATATTAGAGTAATATTTTCCATAACAATATTTTTCAAAATGGCTACTTTATTTAGAGCAATATTATGCATAGTATTAGAGTAGTATTTCCCATAATAATATTTTTCAAAATGGCTACTCTAGTTAGAGCAATATTATCCATAATATTATTTTTCAAATGGCTACTACTCATTAGGCATCACAACCCATACATAATATTAGCTCAATATGGTAATACTTTTGGTTGTGGCCCTACAGTTTAGAGCAATATTATGCAAAAAACCTGCTCTAGTAAGAATCTTTTTGAAAAGTCCTTGTACTCTACTAGAGTGCATTGTGTATAATTACTACAGCTTCAGGTGGCCAGGTGTCAATGCCCAAATTCAAGGTGAGTATCCTAGCATTATTTTCCTTTACATCCTATCAAATTCTCTAACACTTTCTATCTTCCACCAGATCAGGAGGTGATATACATATTTACAAGCCTTTGTTCTTAAGAGCCAAATCAAGGACCTCCCTGCAAATGCAGCACCACAGTTATGGGATGGCCTTGTTGAAGCTCATCTCAAGCTTAGAGAGTATTATGAGAAGTTCAATAAATCACCATTATACACCATAACCTTATGGTTTTCAATTAATCAGAAGGCCATTGGAATAGAAATCAGTGATTGTTTAATCAGTAGTGTTGTTTCCAAATGGCTGGAATATATGATATAATTTCACAAATAATATTGTGATTAAACAGATTCATGTCATAGGACAAGGATTAAACAAGAATGGGGGTTGGACATGGATGTGGAGCAGTTTTTGCAGGTGGTGGGAGTGTTTGCAGATGTGGGCAGGCAGTGGGGGAATGGACATGGACATGGATGTGGAGAGGTTTTCACAGGTGGTGGGAGTGTTTGTGGTTGTGGGCAGTTTTGCAGTCATAGGCCAGATTTTGTCATCAACATTGTTGTTACTGTTATGAGTGGCCATGATGGCAAGAGTTGCAGGGCTGAGGGGGTATTAGGGAAGGAGAAGAGGTGGGGGAGCTGCATAGGTGGCAACCATGCACAGCAGTGCACAACAGTGCCATGTCAGCATCTCATGTGGTGTTGTGAAATACCATGCCCAGAAACACAATAATCCAACTGAGCCAAAAGGCCATTATGACTAGTTACAGTAATAAGCATTCCCAGGCTATACATGCAGCTCAATATCACATATTTGCCAACCAACAGAATGAGCCCTTGAGGTGATGGCAGTGATGACAACTTATTTGGTTTCTCAGGCCTAACTGCCTCTTTGCCTCAAGGTATGCATTATTATATAGAACAGTGGACTCCCATTGTGATGTAACATCATGTAAGCCATTGATTCTCAGGGCCCCACAAGCACAAATAGCCTCCAAAAACTATTGGCACCCATTGAGGATTGAACAATTGAGCTGGTCAACCAGTCATACTGTGAAATACCATTCCAGGAAACACACAATAATCCAACTGAGCCAAAAGGCTACTATGACTAGTTACAGTCATATGCATTCCCAGGCTATATATGCAAGTCAATATCACACATTCACCAACCAACAGAACAGTATGTGACAGTACTGTTATATCTGCAAAATCCTTCCAACACCCATTCCAACACTAAGCACAACTCCACTACCATTCTGCTCTACTCCACCACTTTTTATTATATTGTTACTATGAAATATTATCCCATTTCTATGATACTCACTATTTACAATAGCATGTCCAGATTATCCTTCTGCTCAGTTACAATTCTACTCTTCATTCTGCTCTTTTGTTATATGTCAGAACTACTATTATCTCTTAATACAATGGTGTTGTTACTTCTGCTTTCACTATACAATTAGTATATGAGTATTTAAGTAGTCTCAGTTTGTACCATTTTCTCCAATTCAAATATTAACTAAGATTATCTGATTCACTCTGACTCCAACCTCTGACTCCATTCTGACTTCCCTTCTAGTTCGAATTCAGTCAACTAGTCTATCTTGCTCTCAACACTTGACTTAGTCTCTAGTTGCCACTTACCCCTTGTCATCTCTGACAACACTCTGACAGCAGTATTCTTTCTGACATGTGGACAACTTTGCTAAGTTGAACCCATGAGGACTGAAATTGTGCAGCACATAAGCTGAAGCTAGTGGTTATTTAGCCTCTTAAACACTACAGTTGGAATCACCTTCCAATATTTTCTGTTATCTCTGACATAGTGCTGCCTGGCCTACAACCTCTTAGGGAATTCTCTCTAGTTTGCTATCTATTGGGAATTCAGTTCTTAACAGATGTGTACAACCTAAATAGTGAGGTATAATATCCCTATTGATGTGCTATGCATGATAAGCATTGTCAGCACAATGGTATGTTGTTCTGTCTAGTGATATTACATGCACTTGTTGATACAAGGTTGTGTGTTTAATCCTTGAATGTGTTAATATTATTTAATACTACTAAAATAGTAAGGATTAATTTATTCAGTATCTATACATACAGTATATGTAGATTCTATGCATTTATCAGGACTATACATAGAAAAACCTACCTGGAGTCTATGTATTCCATGTAAATATGTACAATATATGTAGATTCTATGTAGTCTCTATCTAGACTCTGTGAGGAGTTTTACTGTTGTTCAAACTCTTCTTGAGGCATCTTCATTCTATGTAGACTCTATATAGACTCTATGTAGAATACATTGAGTCTATGTATACTCTACATAGAAGGGTTGGGGAGTGTAAAGACCTCCCCTTACCAGGTGTGCACAAGTCTTTGGGGGCCACTCTCTAACCCACAGAGGGCTCCAATGAGAGATAAGGCCACTGTGAAATCATCTAATGGCATATCAGGTGGAATCTGAGGAGGAGCCTATTAGATTTGATTCAGAAGAGCCCTCCAAAAATTGTACAATACTGCCAGGGTCACTCCCACACATACCCTTCATGATTCATAACTGCCACTGCTTTCCAACACCTGCAGAGCAAGTTACCACCAAAAATCTAATTTAGACCCCCCCTCTCTTGTGGGTCTAACCTGGCCTGCTCCTCCTAGGACATTATAGTATCCTCAGGATACTCACAGGAGACCTTAATCTAAATTACATCAGCATAAATCAGGGTCTAACTCAACAAACCCCAGCTAGAAGGGGCCAGGGTGTAACATGAAAGATCAGGTGACTGTGGGGCTGTGCAGGATCAGGATGGGACCAAATTTTGAGTGAGTGCTCTGGCATATTTTCAAGACTAATCCTGCAAACTTCAGCCCATACCAATAATGCATCACCCTTGAGGGCCACTATTAGGCTCACAGTGGAGTCACCCCCACAAATACCCTTCATTATTTCTAACCACCACTGCTTTCCAACAACTGCACAGCAAGTTACCACCAATAATCTAATTTGGACCACACCTCCCTTGTGGGTCTAACCTGGTCTGCTCCTCTAAAGTCCATAATATTCTCAGGTCATTCTCAGGAGACCCTAACCTAAATCATATCAGCATAAATTAAGCCTAACTCAACAAACACCAGCTGAAGGAGGCCAGGTGGAAATATGAGAGATCAGGTGACTGTGGGACTGTGTAAGATTGGTATAGGCCCATATTCTAGGTGAGGGCTCTGGTGTAATGTACAGACTGATACTCCGAAATTCAGCCAATACTGGTTACACTCAACCCTTGCAGGTCACATCTGGCCACACAGAGGGCTTCAAGTATGCCAGATAAGAAATTAGGCTACCATGGGAGCATGTAATAGCAGTATTGGCTAGAATGTCAGCAGGAGCCTCTCAGTGGGTACCTGGAGCAGTCTTTCAAAAATCTCAGGATATGCCAGAACCTTGCTACTTATCAACACCTGAATAGCAAGTCTAACTTGGACCCCCTCCCTCAAGGGTCTGACCTGGTCTGCTCCTCCTAAGACATTAGAGTCTCCTGAGGGTACCCTTAGGAAACCCCAACATAACCAAACATTACCACATAATTTAAATCAGGATCAATCAGTGTGTGACTCCAGGAACCCCAGCTGGCAGAAGCCAGTTTGGAACATGAGAGATCAGGTGACTATGGGACTGGGTAGGGTTGGTATGGGCCCATATTTAATACATATAGAATAATCTGGAATAATCCAGGCCTTATGGTCTGGGTATGTTCTAGCTCTAGTATATTATTAGATGCCCTAGAATCCCCTAGAACAATCTAGAAATAGTTGTTTTTATTTAAAGGCAATAGTAATTAAATTCATAATTATTACTAACATTAGCTATTGATATCGGTCAATGATTATTCATTGGATTGGTAAGTCTGCAGTTATTGCTCAGTCATCACCTGCTGTAATTAGCACAACTGAGTAGAATCTTGTAATTCTTGCATATGATGAAAAAGGTCATCCATATTTAAAGTGAGCTTTTAATATACAGGTATGTCCTTTCAATTTACATAGTATTATATTTATTTACTAAAATAACTAATCCAAGGCTTGTGAACAACTAAATGTTTGGCTTGGTGAATTTGAATCTATTTTGAAGAGAATGACACCAGCCAACTTTAATTTGTTCTTACATACTATTCTATTTTATGATACAGCACATGTTTTGGCAAAGCAAAACAGGAAAGCAACTCAGCTGAGTAGTAATTTGAAAGAAGATCAGGATCAGGATGCTATGGAATGAATTTTATACTTATTACTTTCAGTTTAGCTAAATTATTATAAAATTTGTATGCCAACAGCTTTAGTTGATATGAATGGATATGTTTTTATTTAAATTTGACCCAAATTCCATTTAAAGTCAAGGTGAAACCCCCTGGGTTATTTTGTATCAATTAATCTACCAAATTAAAATTTACACTTGGAATTCATATGAAATCCATGTGGAATCTATGTGGAATCCAGATGAAATCCTGCTGATTAAACTACCAAGTTCAAATTTCCAATTGGTATTCATGTGGATTCCACACAGAATCCAGGTATATTTCTCTGACATGTAGTATAGATATATAAGTCAGAGCTCCACATAAATTCCAGGTGAAATCCTCTCACATGTAGTATATATATACAAAGTAAGGGTTCCATATAGTGATCACTGAGGGTTTGAAAAATCCTAGGGGTTTTTGGTAAGGGTATAGAGGGTAAGAGTCAGGGTAGCTCTGTGGCTACCCTTGAAAACCCCTTACCCTTGACAGGGGTTCCAAGGGTTTTTGGTGGCTGTTTCAAATCATCAAAAACATCAAATATCTCAGAAAACTTTACTATCAGAGTCTTCCTAATCAATATGAGTTCTATGCTACTTAAAATACACTGCTCAGAATGGTTCACTGACTATAAATAAGAGCATGAATATCTAGCAGCTCAAAAACAAAGTGATAATTGAAGGGATAATTAAGTACATTGGACTCTAAAAAGAATACCCTTAACCATACCCTCAGGGGTTTATACCCCTTAAAACCCTCACCCTAACCCTCAAAAACCCCTACCCTTCAGCACAGGTAGGGATTTTTGAGGG
>JASFDE010000607.1:0-10062 GCA_036937135.1 Nidula niveotomentosa
ATATGGTACTTCACTCTTGTCATATGTATATTATTAAAATTTGAAATTTATCAAATTTTTGGGCCTAGGACTGCCCCAGGTATATCAATGTGACAGAGAGAGAATGAGATAAAGGGTGCAGAGACAAGAACTGAGTTGACTGAGAGTGAGAAGAAGTGTATCACAATTAAGCACTGCACAATAGCAATCAAAAAACTGAAGAAAGCTGTGTTGGACCATATTGAGGATATATTTTCCCCTTCTCCCCTGGTTTCCTTTGATATCACTAGATTAGTTTTGAATAATAAAACTGGTGTATTTATTTCTAATACTACAAAAGCAATATATAATAAGTACTATGAGGATTGATATGGAATTCAGCATTGTTTAACACTTCTGGTAATAAGAGATTGTGCAACTGTGCAAAGCAAAGAAGACACTTCACTGTGAACACACTAGTAATAAATGCACACCAGCCAGAAGGTGTTCATAGCTGACAGGTATGTGCTCTCTCTAGGGCTGTCTTTCTACCATTACATATGAGATACATAGTTACTTCTGCACAAGATATTATTATTGGAATTTGGGACTGGTAGGAACGAAAGCTTGAAGTACATAACATGACCATTATGAATGTAGACCTGCAGACTATCTAATAAGCATTGCACTTGTTCATGAATTCCATTTTTTTTCATTATCAAAAATTATTCAATGTTCAACAAATTCAGGGAACCATCAAAGACAAGTCTGCTGATGTTAAAAGAGCCTGCATAATAATAATAGAAGGCCAGACGTCCAGTATAGGAAAGCCAGTCCACAACCAAACCCAACAGCGTTGGGATCCATACAATATTCAAAACCTCCCTGCCCTTGCTTCAACATTGGAACATGCACTACTCAGTCCAGTATAGCATTGAGTTGCATTAAACGCACGGGAATTTGACATTTTTTTTTAAGGATGTGGGGCATCAGGCATGTCAGCTCATCACTGCTCCCTTCTAGTGTTCTTCGGTCTTCCAGCTTGAAGTATGCATCTACAGTGATCATGGAAAGATTTGATTTTGAGAAGGCATAAATGCTAGCAAGGACCTGGAAGTGTAGGAATTGGACCTAATAAGTGTGCATTGTAAGAGTGCAATAAGAAAGCGAAGCTCAGACCTACAGAATACGAATATCGTCACGTCAGCTGTTTAGTGATGTGCCGGCTTGGGCTCGGCCTGAAAGCCCCGGCTTAGGCTTGGCTTTCGAGGGCTTAGGCTTGCCAAAATCCAAGCCCGAGTCTTGAGCCTTCGAAAGCCTGGTGGAGGCTCGGCTCGGGCTCAGGCCGCGGCTTGGTAGGTAGCAGTCACATGTTTAGCTTTTTGTGCCAGTGCTTCCGGAATTGAATGAAATCCATTAGAGCGTTCCAACAGAATACGATGTAAACGGCACTATGAATACGAAAGATAAAAAATCGTTAATCTATAATTACTATGTCCTCGTCTTTGGTGCGTATAGTGTGTGAATCAGACAAAGTAGCCCATTTGGATAAATTTCCACTGTTCAGTATCGCTTTAGTTATACATGGTATTAGAACAGGGTAGAGAGTAGCTACAAAGCAATTAATTTAGAATATATAAGGTGCCACAGAAATATATTGGTTGAATATTGGCTGAGTATTGGTCATATGCCAGCGGCTGAATAGTCAAGACACCGGGATGGCAGTATATGGAACAGATAAGATAAGATAAGATAATTACAAGTCGACAATCTGCTCAATTTCAAATATTACCAGCCACCCAAAGCCGAGGCTTGAGCCCCGGCCCAGGGCTTCAGAATATTGAGCCTTGCTAAGCCCTGTCGTTAGGCCCGGCTCGGCTCAGCAAGCCGTGGCTCGGCTTAACGGCTGAAGGCTTTCAAGCCCGAGCCTGCACAACACTAGAGCTGTTCCACGTCAACAGAATGACGGAGGATCGCACCCCTCAGTTGTAGGTGTAATGCTCCGATTTTCTGGGCTTAGAAGTTCGTTGTGGAAGGTACCTTGGCTTGAGAGCAGAAACTGTACGATGAAGTGCCATAAGTGAGCACAGGAAACGTGTAATAATAAAATTTAGATGGTAGAAAGACGACGACAACATGAGATCGCGACTCGCAAGGATAGTGAAGGATCCATCCTAGAGCCCGGGGAAAAACAACATATTTGATGGCTACGTATCTAAGAAATAGGTGCTGGATCAGGGCCATGATCCACAATCTATTATGTTATGATAGCTGCAAAAATAATACAGTTGAAGAGGTGGCTTTTCGAACATACTTATGGACAAAAAACACTAGGATATTCCCCATTATATCCTAGTGTTATGCTCAATAAAACCTGTTACTTCATATTGGAGTGTACCATTTCGTGGAAGAGATGGATTTTGCTGACTTGTATCATGGTCTCCTCAATATTGACAAGGATGCCAGTGATAAGGATGAAGTTATGAATTTGCCGTTGATAGAGACAAGTTAGTCAATCACAAGCGGCTCGAACGCGCTAATTCGTCAAGGGACGGGCTACCATTTCTCTTCTCTGTAATATACATTGACCTATCGTACATCGTAGAAAGGATACTTTCCAGCATAATCCTTTGCATTTACTTTTGCTCCTGCCTTGATAAGCATATCTGCAATACTTCCTTCCACAACTCCTGTTCGCATCCCTTGACCTCGAGTTGCAATATGTAGTGGTGTCATACCGACCTTCGTCACAGCATTCACTTCAGCTCCTAAACCCAATAGTAACTTGACAACATCCTCTCGAGACTTAGAAACTGCCAAATGGAGAAGGGTGTACCCAAATTCGTCTCGATAATCAATTGATATGCCTCTTTCTAGTAGCATTTTGGCAACGTTGGCCAAGCCACGAGACACTGCCATATGAAAAGGTGGGTATATTCCAGCTCTAGGTTGATATTTTCCATTATTATGTGGCGGATTTGGATTTGCACCTCTCTCTAAAAGAAGGCGAACGGTATCATCACCGTTCGTGGACCACGCCGTCACGCCAAATCCGTCATCATCACTTCCAATGGCATCGTGCAACACTCGAACGCCGTAATCATCTGATTGGTTAGGGTTTGAACCGTAAGCACCGTCAAGCATCCTCCTGACCACTTCGTTATAGTGACGGCGCGCCGCCATATGAAGCGGGGTGACTTTCCGCGCCCAGCATTTCTTATACGGATTCGCCCCAAGTTTCAACAGCTCCATCGCAGTTTCAGGCTCAAAGCGACGTAAAGAACTGAAGAGAGGTGTTTCTTCAAATCCATCGAGGTCGATATTTGCTCCTGAAGTTATGAGAATTCTGGTTACAGGAGAAAAACCGTAATGGGAGCAGGAATGGCTTAACGCTGTGCGACACTGATTATCTTCCATGTTGACAGTGACATCCGAGAGCAAAAGCTGAACAAGTTCAAGAGAAGGAAGTTCGGGGCCACCAGCGATCAGCAGGAGAAGTGGCGTCTGGTCGCTCTTGTTTTGCATTGAAATATCTGACCCTTTTGCAGCAAGTATTCGACAGATGGAGAGGTGTTGCTTATTTGCCGCCAGATGGAGCGGTGTGTCTCCATTCTTATTTTGAGCTCGCACGTCGGCACCATATTGTAGAAGCACAGAGACCGTAGATTCATGTCCTTGTTCAGAACATTCATGCAAAGCAGATCCACTGGGCTGCAAAATATCAATCGCGGCACCATTTTGAAGGAGTAGAGAGACAATCTCGACATATCCCCAGCACGCGGCAGCATGAAGAGAAGTTCCATAGGACCCTCCTAATTCATTCACGTTATAGAGTTTGCGAGAAATTAAATCTTTTGCAGGATGAAATAGGCCAAGCATGCAGGCGTAATAAAGCGGTGAAGCACTCCGCTTACTAGGATTGAATGGAATTCTATCCCCTGCATTATCAGAATAGGTGGGGTGATGGGTAAAATAAACATGTTCCCAGATGTGGGGCTGATGGTTGCTGGATTCGAGAAGCTTCGCCGTGGCGGATACAAGATCAAAATCATAGCCTCCATACGTGCGACTGTGGTGAGCCCAATAAACTGAGGCATATTTGAGAAAAGCGAGTCTTTCAAGTTGTTCTTGAAATTGGTGATCGCTTTGTTGAGGTGCTTTCGAAGAGTCGCAGAGCAAGAGATAAGTGACACATGCCTTCGCTAAAATCAGCTGATTTAGGCACTCGTTCTGGTAGATATCTGATTTAAAATTTGCAGTGGAGATCGTTATGCTGCTTTTGAGAAGAAACTCTTTGACAGAGAAATGCGTCGGGTGAATGGTCCATGCCGCTGCTGAAGTAATTCCCGTAGAGCGTATGGAAACCAAGGAACCGCATAACGATGTTATCTCTGCCTCCACGTATTGTCTGTTAATTAACGATGGGGTGCTTTCTTTCTGGAGTTCTTCCATTTCATCGTGTATCAGCAACGCCTCAACAAGCTCCTGAACAGACAGAGGTCTCGCTGCGAAAAGTACCCAGCGAAGGATACTTTCAGCACGGTCTCTATCTTCATGTTCCTGCAATTCGGATATACCGAGGAAAGACCTTTCATAAGTCTGATGAAGAAGATGAACACCTGTTGGCATTTCAGAGATAACTTTATGTAGCCGAGCAGGAGTATTTCCGAGTTTGATTTGAGCTTTCTCCAGTCGTACCCATAAACACATCCCTTGTGCTTTTGATGAAAGCTCTCGCACAAATTCTTCTTGCACGACGGTATCTTGTAAAGGAATTCGATCGGCTACTATAGATCTAGTAAATGTAAAGATATCCTGCATAGTATCTTGTGCCGTGATAGCAAACTCGACAACTTGCTTATTTGTGGGAGTATTGGACGACATTTTAAGACCTTTTCTGATGTCGATTTCATCACGACTAGTGATTATAATTGTCGCGGTAGTACCGAGGATGGACAACAATAAGTTCTTCAGGAAACGCTCCCGAGCTTCTGAGAAACTCGCTCGAGAAGCAATATCTGTGGTGACACATTCATCAAAGCCATCTAGAACGAAATGACGCCCTTAGACATTCCGGACTATAGCCTTGAAGAGTCACCAGAGGTCGACAGAGGCAGGTGGAATGCTTTCCCTTCCTCTTCGCAGATTCTGGATCTCTGAAAATGCAACTGGATCGTATATTCCAAGTTGTGCAATCCAACAACGCAGAATGGAAAGTACGTCTCGTTTCTCTCCGTCCGCATGTGTGCAGAAAAAATAGGCTAAAGGAGTAGAGGATGTCGAATGGAGATATTCGATAATTCTTCCAGATAAGAAGGTCTTTCCAAAGCCTGCTGGGCCATGAATCCAGAGGCACGATGATATATCTTGTCCCGCGGTACGTTGAATCCATGATTCAAGACCTCTTCCTTCAGAATCCATTCACATGTGCCAGAGACGCGTTCGCTGATAGCCTCATACAGCTCATCTCTTGAAAATATCGGGTTCAACCATCGGATAATTTCAGCTTGTTCTTGCTCTGAGAATGCTTTATGTCAATTCATATTTAAATTTGTCACCACAGCTCACCTATATCCTCTTTTCCAACTCCTCCTTACTGGTTCAAGTCCCCAAGAATATTATAAACATTGCCACCGCTGACGATGACATTACGTGCATTCTCGAGAATACTCTGGGATGACATGTCTAACTTGACATTCAAGATGCTTAAACAAGGCAAATGAGTTCGGATATCCTTCAGAGGAGTGGTATATGATACAAGGGAGTGGTTTGGGGAACGCTATGGTATGGGACACGAGTGAAGTGGGCAGAAGAATAAATGTTAACTGTATTTGTGATCGACGGCTGATGAACATGGATTATCAGTGGCTAGCGCTGACCGCTTGCCACCAGATTCTGGTGGTATGCGGTCAGCGCTAGCCACACATTGGTAATCCATGTTCATCAGCTGACAAGGCTCTGGAGCCATGTCTGGAACAATTTAATAACTAATCAAGTGTTAAAATAACGCCCATTTAAGAACCATCAAATTTAACACCCAATTTGGTCGCTTAACACCCAATGTGGTCAGTGAAAAATGCATCTAGCGGAATCGAGGGAAATCGGATGAGATCGGGGCAATCAAAGCCAATCGAGCCAGATCGTCCGTCGCCTCAAAATGACCACATGAAATTCACACAGTTTCTTAAGCGAAGTCTACGAAAGTCACTGAGTTCCTTTAAACTCCAAGTGGCATGTTTGGTTTAAGTTCAAGTTCAAGTTGCTCTGAGTCTATCACCATCACCTGTCTCTCCACTCCCTTGCCCCTGGCCTTCTTTCCAATATCTAAGTCCTTACTTATCTTCCTACTTCCAGCAGCTCTGCTCTACACACCAGGAATGCCACTAATTCCTCTGGCCCCACACAAGCACTGTCCACCTATTGATCAAACCCACCATCATGAAAGGTTTTTGAAAGCCCATAGTCTTGTCAAATCAAAGGCAACTTCTACAGGCAACCTTCAACTTTCCAAATAAAAGTTTCATGCCTAGAAACTGCTTTCTATTCAGCAAGAAATGTGCTGCTGTGATGGGGGCATTAAACATCATGGGTGCAGACTTTATGTACTGGTTAGTAAAATCTCTTCATCTCACCTAGGGATGTCATATTGTAGCAAGTGTCTTGAGTATAGGACAAACACACTTTAGCCAACATGCTTGGTCTAATACTGGAGGTAGCCTTGTGAGATGTTCAAGTTTACTCTTGGCATTCATCCCACTTGCTAGCCACCACTGCTTGGTCTGCATGCTCAAAAGTTGAGATGCTTTGAAGTTTGGCCAGGAGGTTTGCTGTGACATCATGATACCCCTGGCAGCTTTCACAAGGTGCATTAAAATAAACTTGTGGTGATGTGGGAAATGATGTTTTAGGCAGACCAGATATGGAGTTTCAGTGATGCAGGATGGCCTCTGTAACACTGTCCATGGTTAGAATCAATGTATGTTGGGGCTGAAGAGTGCTATTCCACCAGTCATGTGTGTAACTATCAGACAGATGACATGAACTATCACAGTCTATGCCAGCATCCACAGCTGATAGCAGGGCTCCATCAAATGTTGGCAGAAAGGTCATCTTGCACAGCAAAAAGGAGGCTATCAGCCAAAGATCAGATATGGATTGGCACTGTGATCAGTTGGCTGATTGCAGTACCTTGGCTGATGAACATTAGAAACAATTGCTGTGATTGAGAATCATCAATGATACTCAGAAAATACCTCTCAAATACTCACCAAATCAGCCTGGAGGTGGCTCTGCATCCATCTCTGATGTGCTGTAGTAACCACAGAAATCTTTAGAAGTGCCTCTCTGAACCTGGACTCTCAATAGAAAATGATTTCCTGGGTGTGGACATGAATTGAATGCCTTGAACCATGTTCAGAAGAGAATGGGCTGAAAAGACTAAGTTTTGAGCTGGACATTGTGACAGAAAAAGAATCAAAGATGAAAGATCATGAGGAGAACAGTCAGATTAATTTAGCAGATTATGTAATCAAGACATCAGTGACAAATAATGACTGGTGGTACTCCTAAAGACCATGTTGGCCACTTGGGCAAACTTTTGCCACCTAGTGCACTGCTAATAAGCATATCTATCTCATGTAACTTCCTCCAGGGATTCTCATCTGTCCCATATGTGAAATGGCTCCCCTAAACTAAACTCAGGCATTTTTAAACCAGTATCAATACACTTTGCATTGCAAATAGTATATTCAGTATTACTCTCCTGTGAGAAAATGTATGTGATTACAAATCATTGTAATGGCTCATTAATTTGCTAATTTCTAATTTAGTAGCTTGAAATATGTAGAACAAATGTAAAAGGAGTATCTTGCTCATATGGATGAAGTGCATAGAAAGAGCAAAAAATAGCTAATTAGTGAACATGGTGCTTATTCTTGTATTCCAATGCAGCCCACTTGTATGAAGCATATGCCACACATACACAAATACACTCCTGTTGGTTATGGGAGTATTGAAGTGAAGTATAAAAGTCCACCATATCAGGAGCACTGGATGCCAGGCTCTAGGTTCTTCACTGCTTCCAATGTGCTTCACTTCATTCACCATCATCCTTAGTTTCTGTGTGTCCTTATTGCTTGCACTTTCAGCATTGACTTCTGCAGTTGAAGAGCAGATTTTAACACCTCATGGTCTTCATCCTAAATTGCAAGTTCACTTTGTCCCTCCTGGTGGTGTTGTCTATCACATTGAGGGCACTATTCTTCTTATTGATAAGGATGGCAAAGTCCTTCACACAGCACCTTGCATTTCTGAGGTTAAATACAGCTCTCTGGAAGTGAGATTTGATGGATGGGCAACTTATGCATATTGGTTGGATACTACAGGAAGCCCAATCTCATTGTTTGCTACTACATGGACAGTCCCCTCCATCCCTACATGGACCCCAGACAAACATTGTTTTATTCTACTCCATTGAGCCCACTGCCAAGAAGCAATTTTGCAACCTGTATTGCAATTTGGGCCCTCTGCAGCTGGTGGAGGACTGTTGTGTTGTGATATGTTGGCCCTAGCACCACATACTACTCATCCCTTGTTACAGTTAGCCTGGAGCAGGCATTGAATGGTCTTATTACCCTGACCAGTCAATCTGGTTCCTCTTTCAACTATACTTCATCTTCCACCAATATTGGCAACATGAGTATCACCCTCCAGAATAGCTCTGAGCTTACTTGGGCCACAGAAACACTGGAGGTCTATGGCACTTCAGCACCTACAGATTATACTCATGGATTGAGAGATATTTCATCAATTTTGATTAAATAGTCATCATACTGGATGACACTTTTTGTTTAAATGGATAGTTGTTTAAACACTAGAGTGTTGCTATAGATAGCGTGATTGGTAATATATGAGTGCCTAAACAGAATGTTTAAACATGTTTAAATACTTGGACATAATTCCCATCACACCAATAGCAGGAATTGAACCTAAGACCTTACAAAAATGACCAAGAGGTGAATGTCAGGTTATCCACTGAACCATAGAGACATTACAAGTTAGTTAACAAAGTAATTTATGACCTATACTTTTCCTTTACAAAATTAACTTGTGCTAACTTTTTGCAGGACAAGTAAGTTTGACAAGCACAAGTTTCAAAATCTACAAGTAAATTAAAGCTTATATAAAATTTTCAATGTATCAATTAATACATAAAGAAAGATTTAACTGTACTTCATATAAACTACACCATAGATCCTCAATTCATGCCTCTAATCATCAAAAATAGACAGATGGGGATCAGTAGTGTTCAACATCAATGACAAGATACAGACATTGTCTATCATCAATATATTGCATTGCTGGTTGAATAATCCCAGGGTGAAATGGACCAATATACCTGCAAGCAATGCTTTTCTCATCTACAGATTTTTTTTCTGCAGATATCTGCCAAATCTGCATGTCAATTAGCAAAATTTCTATAAATAGATTGCCATAGCTTTTGGTAGGTTTTGGTTCACAGAAATTTCTGCACTCTTATGCCTGTATCTGTGAAGAAATGGAATAATATGCATATATTGCAGAATCTCTATAGGGCACATAATTTTGGCCTTCTCACCTCAATGCACTGCATAACCCCCTTGTCATCACAGAATAAAAGCTTTACAGAGTAAAGAAAAAAACAATCAAGTCAGTTCTGGGGAAGGTAACTTGAAAATGAATCCAATACTCATCAAATTGATCCCCAGAGTGTACAGGCTGGCATTTTGAGCCTAAAGGTCTCATATAGTGCAAATCAGTTATTTTATACTGAAAGAGATCACAGTTGAGGAAACTGCACTAAAATGAGCCCTGGGAGTGCTCAAAAATGTGCATGTACTCACTATAAGGTAGGGACTGTCATGGATCAGCTAGATCTGGTTCTATCCATGGACTGTTTATACCGGTTGCAATTGGTTTGGACCTGTGGATATATATAGCAAACTGTGGTTCCTGTGGGTATTCAGATATTTTTAGATAGGTATTAGGACTCCAACATCAATTCATAAATAACCATGTATTTGTGTGGTTGTTTGGTGGCAATTTCACATAGATACAACAGCAAGC
>JASFDE010000608.1:0-10054 GCA_036937135.1 Nidula niveotomentosa
GGAGCGTACGAATGGAGTATAGTAAAAGTTCCGATAATGTGCCGAAGTATTGCCGAAGTCTCCCGGTGGTCGATGCGTAGACTCTTGAAGGTCGTAGCGAGTCTCGGAGGTATGGCTGAGCGTCATGAACGGGATATGACACCTCCACCATTGGGTTCAGGTGTCCAATATTGTGGTATAAATCCTGGAGGTAGATTGGATATCTGAAAAGGCTGGTTCCCCTGATCAAGGTTGGTCTGTACAATAGGCTGAGCAGCAGGGTATAGAGGCAATGGTGCACTGGTGGGCAAGGTTGAAATTACTGCATGAGATTCCTGTAAAATGAAGCAACATAGCAAAGGAAATTCAGTGATTTATAACCTGTGACAAAGCCTAAGGGACATTACTCGAAGTTCACTGCCCCAACTACGAGCACTTTGATGATCTCCAGAATTAAATCTTTGTAGTTCGGCTAGCAATCCAGGGTAGCCATCTGTCCATTCATGATGTTCTTCATCATCTGGAGCCTCCGATGGTGGCTCTATATTAATGCTGATTTCAGAGCCACTGCTATCTCTGCGACTGAATCCGGTGCGAGAGTTATATTGTCCAGAGTCAAGGAGCGGGGAAGAAGCCATGTCCATTCCGTATTTCAGCAGTATGTATAGAGTGATTTTGCAGATAAATCGCCGTGGTAGAAGAACAAGAGTCTCTGGCGCCTATGTTCGCCCAACTAGAACTCATTTCCACCCTGGTCTGTGCATGAGAATAAATTCTACTTTACTCCGTATGCGTACACTCGTGACACTACGCGCGTCAACCGGATTCGATGAAGTTGTCAACTCTCTAGTTGAAATCGACTCCGACCCTACCTGAACCATACCAATTGAAATACGTTCACTGTACGACCTTATCAAACGTCCAGCAACTTATCTAGTGTTCAGTCATATGCAGAATGACACTTCAGTGCTATAGCAAAAGATACAAGTCGGATCAAAGTTCCCGTCTCGTACTTGATGCAGAATTAATGCCGGTGAGCCGCTGCTTTATTGTATTTGAGTTTTTGCCAATACAGACTCATTGATGTTAGTCCGTTAGAGATAAGGCCTCTTATACAATTTTTTCAAAGGGATGGTAGTCCTCTGTCACGCGCGTCTTCGCCGAAATCTGGAATAAAGATTTGATTTAAATTATGTCCCAGCATATGCATTGAGCTTCACTTGAAAAATCGCATATCATTGCCTGCCAGCCGGTGTGTTATGATTGTGGCAGCTGCGCACGTTTCCAATTGTACGTGACCTTGAGATTCACAGCCTTTCTACTCACTGGCTAGTAGCAATGTTAATCTGGCAAACTAAGTCTCCGGAATATCCCATCGCAAGCAACTGCATCTTATAGTGCCGTCAGCAGTCATCGCCTCATTGATGCCTCTCAGCGTCGGCGCTGAAACTCTTCCGGCCGCAAAACTCTGCTTAGGTGTAGTGGATTGTTGGCGCCACTACACACTAGTTCCTAGTCCAGGAACGTGTGTACATTTGGACGATGCTGTGCGGAATTTAACTGCCATATTCTGATAGCCCTTAGGGGTATGTAAGTTTATAACAAGCGTCGAGAAGACATGGGACTCATCACTTACATTGTACACGCCTTTCAGTATGTCCATCGCAGAACTCGCTCAATCTAATGTTGCCTGCCTAATTGAAGCACATGACGAGAACGTTTCTTCGCAGATATGGTTCAAGACGGAACCTTTGGATCGTTTATTTTGCTTTAGGGCTGTTCAGCTGCAACTTCACACTGACTCCTGCGATCAAGGGCATGTCAACGATGTGACTCCAGGGAGCTGGAGTTGGTTTGAGGTTGTCATCCTCGAAGATGCAGGGGCAACGGAACCAAAGATGGTGGACGGGAAAACGCTAGCATGGCGCAGTCATGGAAATAGGACGGACCCTGACGATCAAAAAGGCTCAATTGCCAGGCATTTCGGGATGGTTTTCGATCGTCGGCATGAGTTGTTAGATTCTGTGGAGGTAGGATTATGATATTTGTTGGGGTATGAACTAAACTGAAATTATTTTGTAGCCCGGTAACGTGATTGCAGTGCGAGTTTGTGCCAGATATCCCGGATGGCTTAACGATGCTCGTACCGGTCGTCTCATTGCTAAAGTCTTGGACGAAGGTGTTTCCAATACGATTTTTATTTTGATACCTAGAAACTCATAAGCGTGTCTGGCAGATATATTCAGTCCAATGTCGTGGACACTCGCGTCGCGTTTAACTCCCAATGATATCCCTGATGCAATTGAAGACGGTCTTTACACTTTGATCTCAACAGCGGAATGTACAGTCGGAGCCAAAGACACCAGCTTGGTATCCCGTATTTGGTTTTCTACGCCGGTTAATTTGGTTGTTTTAAAGAGGAGATTAAATCTAACTTTCTCTTTTGATACAGGAGCTGGACGACCATATTGTCTCCAAAATTGAAGATATTCAACTGTTTACGCGCGGTCGAAATCAGCGCGAAATCAGCGATGGAGCCGATGGGATATGGAGCTGGTTCGATCTTGTCATTTTGGCATCACCAGATGCTACAGAACCGAAAACTAAGGATGGTCGTGCACTTGTATGGCGAAGTCACGACAACGGTATAACGTCTACGGAGGATATAGAAGAGGCGGGAAAACTGTTTAACCTTCAACATGAAATCTTCAGCTTCCTCGAAGTCAGTTATTTCATATTTGAGCATAGTGTATACTGATGTGAGCGATGCATTATAGCCCGGAAATGTCATTGCCGTCCGTGTCTGTGCTCGTTTCCGAGGATGGGAAAACCATGCTCATGAAGGCCGTCTTGTGGTCCGTATCTCAAATAAAGGTAGGTATTATTATAATTTAATGATACCATTGTTTCTTATTCGTGTCAATTAGGACCGAGGCGCCCGCCAGTCAAGTCAACGGTCGATTGGAAGGCTATTCTGCAGTCGAATAAGCAACTTCAAGACAGGCTTCATGAATATTTAAATGACGTGACGCCTGAAGGAGTCCCAGCTGCCCTCTCTTTGGAGACCGCACTGCTAACACAGGAACTGCGTGTCGACGGTAATCATGGCGCTCAGGTGCGACCGCTTAGGCTTCTATCCCTAGGTGAGGTTAGTAAAACGATATATTCTCGTAGATGACTTACCAGAAACTCAGATGGAGGAGGTGTACGTGGAATATCATCGCTGTACGTGATTAAAGCCGTCATGGCTAAGATTACTGGCGATCCAAACGCGAAGCCATGCGACTATTTCGACATGATGGCCGGTACTAGCACTGGCGGGTTCGTTGATTTTCCTAGTCTGTGGCCTTTTTACTCACTTCTCTGTTCAGTTTAATCGCAATCATGCTGGGAAGGCTCAAGATGACTGTTGATCAATGCATAGAGGCATATAATACTCTAGCTCAGAAGATTTTCGATGCAGGAATTTTGAGCCAAGTGGGAGATGGTGCCACGACAGGTGCCAGATACTCGGAGAAGGCGCTAGAACAGGCCGTGAAAGATATCGTCAAGAAATATACTGGTGACGAGGATGCCCCGATGCGTGATCCCGAGGATGGATGCAAAGTGTAAGCTGGATTTATGAGCCTATTCCAAAAGCATGGTTGACCTTCTCATGATTATTCAGTTTCGTTTTGGCTTGTCAAGCGCAGGACATAAGCAACCGCGTTGCTACTCATTTACGCACGTACACCAATCCTAAAGTGGAGAAATCGTTTGCCGATTACAAGATCTGGGAGGCGGCGAGAGCGACCTCTGCAGCCCCAACCTACTTTCCTCGAATCAAACTTGGCGACTACGAGTATGTGGACGGAGGTGTAGGGTTTAACAATCCGGTGCTTTTGTAAGTGTCCTGCTTCTTGAGGACGAAGATATACTCACCTTACAATAGGTTGATGGGTGAGGCTCGCCTCTTTTATGGATTTGCAAGTCCCTTTGGATGCCTATTGACAATCGGTACCGGAATGGAACCGAACGTGGAGCTCCCTGCAGATGGAACCGACGTAGCTTCAAATATCGCTGGCGCAGCTGGTGTAGTGCAAAGCATGTGGCAACTTGCTTCCACGAGCGAGCATGCAAATCAGATGGCAGAGCCGTTAGTCGAAGTTGGCACATATTATCGCTTCAATGTCGGTGTGAAGATCGCGGAGAAGCATTGGGTAGAGAAAGCCGATCCTGCATTCTTCCAGCGATGGTTTGGCACCCAGCCGCAGGAAACTGAGCATGTCACTGTTGAGAATTGGAAGAAGATCACCATCGATCTTGGGGATTGGAAGAATATGCCTGGCTTTGTTAAGTTGACACAAAGCTATCTGGAGACTGAGGAGTCGAGAGTCAAGGAGTGTGCCACGAAGTTACCTCCGAGGCGCGGCCTAGCTGTCTAGGTCTTGTCTGAATCATGTTCAATATATATTAGTGCGACTATCTGATTATTTCGATGGATCAAGTTCTGAATTGGGTACATTTATATCCCAGTTGTGAACTATAGCATTCATTTTATTACTCACAGATGCAGAGAGTGCTTAAGCTGCATATCCATATACTTCGGGGGGCGCAGGGATACATTAGTCAAGTATAGATGACGGCACCCAATGGCTGGTAACATCATTCACGGCCATGGTGCTCACCTTCTTACTTGTGTTTCTGCGAGTTGGTGTATACATTGATCTGATCGGGACGAGAATGAACCTATATGTATAGGGTTGCTGATGCTGTCGGTTGCTCCAGCTGCATCCTGCCCAACACTTGGCCCAATCTGAGAAACCCAGCTATTCAGACCGAAAATAGCCCCAGCTGCCGGCCTGAGGCCTTCAGGTGCGTAATTTAAGTTCATTTTACACGGACTGATGAGAGTATACACAACTGAAAAAATCAGTGTAATGATACTGAAGCTTCCAAATATCTGTACAAAATAACTTTAAGTAAGGCGAACATTGAGCAGGAGTAAAATGCGCACGTCTGGGATATCATTAAGTACATTTCTCTGTACATAGCAGTCCGTCATTGGGTTTCAAGTAACTGAACGAAGTGCAAAAAATTATCGACACTACAGACGAAGAATAGTCTGAATCAGGTTTCGCAAACTGCGAACTGTGAAGGGCACTGAAGAAACAGTTTGTCCTCTTTGCAGTCCAATACACGAGACTCCTCATACGCGGTCACCTCAGGGGGGGCTCGCTCTGCCGTGGACGGTCTGGTTCATGAGCCTAAGATTGGACAGCCGGATCCGGAGCCCAGCATACTGGTCATCCAAACCCATCGCCAGCGATGGAAAAAAGGACCAGAATCATCATGTTATTTAACCTGAAAAGCGACATTCCAATATGTAGGGGCTGGGTGAAAGAGGGTCGGGGTAGTAACCCACATCCACGTTGAGACCTGGTTACTACGACCTGCAGTGCAAAAGCACCCCGCACGAATAGAGTCCTAAAGTATATGCGGAAGACAACCGCTCAATCTCCACAACGGTTTTCGGATAGCACACAGCTGCCTAGAGTTTGGCACTAAGAAAGAGCTAAAGGACTGAGTCCTAATAGCCTTGTTCCTCGTCTTGAGTTAACAGGATATTGATAGACAGTCCTCCTTGCAAATGGCTGCAGGAAAAATGAAAAATGCATCCCGCAGCCAAAGGCAGACGGATATCTAGCAAAATCACTTCTCGTTCACCAGATGCGAAGGATATCTTCGGATATTGTCACATTGGCAGGTGTGAATAAATTTCTGGTTCGTCGCTCGGCGAATTACCGCCGGATCTGTTAGGGACCGATAGGGAGGAGATAATACTTAGACTTTGGCCCGTTCGTGAAGAAAATGGGATATAAGGAGCACCCTTCATGCGGGACGAACATCGTAGCCTCGCGTCTGCTGTAGTGGTATTGAATGACGAATCCCAGGCTGTTGACCAAAAATCAGTCTCTATTTACTGCGAGCTTCGATAGCAAACATGAGCGAAGCTACCTACCCTAAACACTGTACACAATATCGACGGGTGTTACTCCGTTCGTGTTCTAGGTCCATGCTAAATTGCTGTTGGAATAGTAATACTGCCCGAAGCTCAGTAATGTCTTCGGTGTGCTCGGGCATTATGAATAAGCCCCAGATACAAGTATCACTAATTACTTACTAATTGTCTTACTAAGTTCTTAGCAATTAGATATTAGTATACAGTATTCCTGTAGTATAAAAGCAGTAGAAAGTCTCGCGATAATATATTCTCTATTCTACAAGTTATTTACATTATCTGCGCTCAACAATTGCTAATGAAAAGGCAAACTTCTTGTAAAGCTGAGATGGTCACCAGTCCAAAGTTGATATATATCTCTTCGCTACGCAAGAAATGCCCCGCAGTATACCAGGTTATGCAATGAACCAATGGTATGTCGTACAATGGCTAATTTATTGAGATAATACAAATTATACAAATTGAATTAGGATACACGAAGGAATTTGATTGGTTCAACCGTTCTTGCCGCTTCTCCGTATGTGAGAACACCTACATAGGGCATGATGTTATGTAAGGGCGTAATGCGCTGGTCTCGCGTTTCTAAGAAAGATAAGCGAAAGTAAGCATATCGAGCAGTGAAAATGCAAAGGGTACAGAGCAAGATGCTCCAAGCAGGGCTGCACTCACTTGATATTAATGGAAGGTTCACGAAACATGTATTTATTCTTGTCCACAACGTCGATATGCGTGTCTTGCTTACGATGAACTATGCGATCCCATAATCACACTTCATTCTTCACCTATGGAGAGGAATTATTAGACTTGATGCGAGCGGAGGAATAGCAGAGGAATAGTGGGGAGAAGGAAAGCAACGAGGATTGCTGGATCTCTCAGGACCGTGAGGCATGAAAGGCAAGCTTACTCCTTTGGAATTCGTGTATTCAGCTTCTAAGTACAACAACAACTGCTTCGTGTTCCAGTTGAAGAGCGGTGTGAGGTCTATGGGAATATCGGTAATAAGTCGAAAGTAACAAGAAGCAGAGAATGACAACCCCGCTAGCAGTGACGTTAAAGTTTACAAAAGTCATCTCTTGCTTCTTGTGGGGATATCGCGTCCCGCTTGCAGGATATCTGGATGCCAACTAATTTAGATTTGATTTTATGATTAGTTGCAGCAGGAGGCATTATTTACTTACACGATAACAGATGCTATAGCAAGATTTCCATTGGGATCTGCGGTTAAAAGGAAAGATGAGGTGGCGATAGCTGCTAGAATGGCCGTCGTGCAAGAGGAAAGGAGAGCAGAGACATTGTTAATGTGCGATATGATTATGCATTTTCAGGTGAAACAGTGTGTGAGGTGCATAAGCAAATTGAAGATGAGTTGACAGTTGGTTGAGAGTGTTGGAATATGGATGATAGTAATGTGGTTGTTGGAGATAATTGCGAGCTTGCTGTAGTACCCCGGAATGGAAGTTAGAAATGTGCGGCGCAGTATATCACCTATCTCAGTTCGCATATTTGTTTGATATTCGTACTCAGTATTGTTTCACTTATTTACTTATAAACGACATAGTTTATGGTTTGTATCTTTGCTCGTTTACACTCAAGTAACCGGATGCCCTATCATTGGCGTTATTTCCACATAAACGAGCTGCATCCTTATTGGTGGGGTGTTTAACACTGTACCAACTTCGACATTTTAATCTTCGACTTCACTCTATTCAATCTCTTGTCACCCAAGTCCTCATTCTGAGGCACCATCGTCCTCATCGCGAGGCAGAAAGTCTCTTCGGAGCATTGGAAGTCGCCAGCCCGGCGCACGGAAGTCACCAGTTTGGTGCACGGAAGTCACTAAATTTAGGTGCATGGAAGTCGCTTGTTGTAGCGCACGGAAGTCGGCAGGTCGCCGCAACAAAGTTGTCCCTGAACACAATGCAGTAACGCAATGGTACTCGCATTTGGAAGCCGCCATCTTGGGTGCAATTTGGTTCAAAGTGCATGCAGGAAGTTGCCTAATTGGTGCATGGATTTATTTGCAGTGGAAGTTGTAGCTGGTGCTACTCGAAGGTTTTTGACAGAAAATTTGACATCGAAGGATTGGTGATTGAGGGGGTGCGATTTTATTTTGAATTTTATTTTTGGGCACGTCTGCGCTCAAGGGGGTATGTTGGAGATAATTGCGAGCTTGCCATAGTACCCCAGAATGGAAGTTAGAAATGTGCAGCGCAGTATATCACCTATCTCAGTTCGCATATTTGTTTGATATTCGTACTCAGTATTGTTTCACTTATTTACTTATAAACAACATAGTTTATGGTTTGTATCTTTGCTCGTTTACACTCAAGTAACTGGATGCCCTATTGTTGGCGTTATTTCCACAGTGGTTGGTACATTACATTCTCTCCGCTGCAAGCACAGCTTACCACAGCTGTATTTCTAATATGATTATTTATCTACATTTCATATGACTCACAATAACTCATATTACTATGCAGTACATAGGTATAAAAGAACACTATAGATAAATGGAAATATAAGTTCTTTTCCTCTATTTTACTGTGCTATTCTCATTAGGTTATGGGCCCTGAGTGGTCATAACTATGAAACAACATACCTCTTGCTTTACATCCTATCTCACTCTCAAACCACTTAAACTTGAACTGATCTTGCAATGTCATATCTATCAGGAACAATGTCAGAAGCTACTGAATATACATCAGGGTCCTACCAAATGGAAATGTTGAAGGCCAATAACTGGATGCTGTGGAAGTGAAGAATGCTTGTGGTATCACAAGACCTTGGACTGGAGAAATATGTTGCAAAGGACATGAAAGCTTCGGAATCAGCTGACCTGGCAAAACTAATAGCAGATGAGAAAACAGCAAGGATAAAGTGGCTTGATGATGATGCCAAGGCATGTACAAGAATAGAACTTAGCATCAGTGATGCAGAAATGATCCATATCATTGGTGCTAATACAGCAAGCACTATGTGGGAGCAGCTCACCTTGGTCAAGGAATCTTGTGGCAAGCTAGGAGTGCTTGCAACTCAGCATGCATTATTCAGAATGATGGCAGAGGAAGGGTTTGATACAGTAGAACATATTTCCAAGCTTCAGAAACTGCAGGAAGAACTGCACCTTATGGAGAGCAAGGTCTCAGATGAAGACTTTGTCATGATTTTGATTACCTCTCTACCTGAGAGCTGGGATAACTATACATTGGCATATCTAGCATCATCTGGCAATAAACCAACCCTCCAATCTCACAAGTTAATAGCCATCCTACTCAAGGAGTATCAACACCATGAAGGATGAAACACAGAGACATCTACAGGAGGAGTCTCATTACAGGCAAAAGGAAATAATGGCAAAGGAAAATCACCTGACAACTCATTGAAGGAGTATTATAATTGTAAGAAAACTGGACATATTGCAAAGGATTGCTGGGCTAAGGGCAGCAGATGTGAGGGGCAAAGGCTGAAAGGGAGGAAGGGTCTAAATAGGAAACAGCATGCTAATCAGGCATCAGAAAACATTAACAACGATCTCAATAATGTTTGTACATGGCCAGTGCAAAGGGAAACTCACATGAATTTTCTCAATACAACTGGATTCTTGACTCTGGTAGCACCTCACACATTTGCACAGCTTGAGATGCATTCCAAGATTATGCTCCACTTCACAACTCCACAATCCAGGGACTCAGCACTACTCCAGTGAATGCTTGTCATATCCTGTTTGCAACACTCAATCGTACCTCTGGGGCTTGCTACAACCTCCAGGAGTCTACACATCGACCACCGGGAGACTTTGGCAATACCTCAGCACATTATTGGAACTTTTCATTATACTTTATTCGTATGCTCCATTATCTTCATTCCTATCTTTCTTAGTCTCCATTATTATTTCCTTATGTCATATTCATCTTATGGTCTCATTCCTTATGATACATTCACATGATCCTTTCATTCCACTATCTCGTTTAGCTTATTGTTCTCGTTATATTATCTTGGAGGTCTCCACATGTACTCGCATCACAAGGAGCACCTCCGAGCCTCATTACTCTTATCATTTCCTTTTGGCACTTA
>JASFDE010000609.1:0-10035 GCA_036937135.1 Nidula niveotomentosa
TCCTATCAAGATTAGTATTCTAATTTTGCTATCCAGGACAGTATCATGGCCTACCATCCATTTATGTAGAATTCTTTTGATGGTACTTAGGATAGCTGAAACAGATCTTTTTTTTTTCTTGAAAAATAAAAATACTGACAAGATATAGTGTAAAGAAAAATAAGCAAACAATATATAATATGTACTGTGCATTGAACCCATGAACTAAACTATGTACTGGGGAAATATTTACAAGTAGGTGCGACAAATGGAATATGCGGACATTGTTGGCAGATGTAATCATAAGAGCAGCGCTCATTGAATTCTTTCACACTGCGGACATTGGCTTCTAAATCTGCCGGATTTAGACAGAATAAATAGTGGATAAAATAAAAATGTATACATACCTCTATCTGCCGAGAATAAATTCTTAATAAATTCTATAATAAATTCAATCTTTATTCACTGTATTTATTGTAAATGATATCCATCCAAGAAATCAAGATTATATTTAAAATGAAAACTACATTAATGCACCAGATGTGATATTGGAGAAAATAAGAATAACTATTGCCAGATATAGTCACAATCTCTTCCCTGCTGGATATATTTTGAATTTATTGATTCATGTGATTTTCATGTGACCTACAATCACCATTATCTCCTCATGACCATACACATACTTAGCATTGAAACACACCTGGTATGGCCCTACAGTATTTAACAACTATTACTACATCAATCTTGCTAGGGTCCAAATCCACTTCCACTAAGTATATATATGGCCTACTGAAGTCCTCAGTCCCAGAGCTCAGATGCCTCCATGGTCCGAGTGAGGAGATAACAGTGATTGTAGGTCACATGAAAATCACATGAACCAATAAATTCACAATATATCCAGCAGATTGATGGAGAAGACACTGTGACTATATCTGGCAGATTTATTCTTATTTTCTCCAACACCATATCCGGTGTATTGATGTATTTTTTATTTTAAATATATTCTTGATTTCTCCGATGGATATTATGTGGATTTATTTACATTAAATACAGCAAATAAAGATTGGATTTATTGTAGAACATATTACAAATATATTCTCCCTATATCTGGCAGATAGAAGTACATATATATATTCCTTTTATCCACTATTTATTCTCTCTAAATCTGGTGGATTTAGAAGCCAATGTCTGCAGTGACAGCAGCTGTTGCATTGCAGAAAACCACAAGAACCTTTTCCAGGCAGACCTCAACAAAGGGGTGCATTTGCCAGCCTGTGCCTGAGCAGTAATAGACTTGTAGAGGTTGTCAAGGCATAGCATCCATAGCCCTGGATGGTCCACAATACCATCAAAGACCTTGCTTGGAGGATACCATGGGAAATAGCCATGTGAACTTTGGAATTTCCTAGAAAAAAGCATTAACAATAGTTTAATCAAGAACAGATATCTATTCACTCACCCAAATGATGATGGTACATGCTGACAATAATATTTTCCTCCTCAGTTGTGAGATCATCATCCAAGAACTTCTGGCTGTCCAAGCCATCTGCAGTCACCTCTGTGGCAATGAGCATATGCATTGGATTATTGTGCCTTTTGCAATGGCATGACTGTACTGGGATTTCCCAGTACTGGTCTAGACTACAACCTCAAGCACTAGGTCACTACACCTGCCATTTCAAGCATTTTGCCCACTGTTGCACCTTTCCCCCTCTTCCTCAGCATTTGACATCACAATTTTTTGTTCCCACAGTTCTTTTTTGAGCATGCTCATCACTTTTGAGCTCCCACACTCCCTTTTTCGACATCCCCTACCTCTCTGCCACACTTCTGCTACCTCCAAAATCACCCTCTGCCAAATAATGTGGTCATGTGACCTTGTTTGCACTGAAATTGCCACTCCTTCATTATATCTACAACTACTTCAGATACTACCCATTCCTCTGACTACTGCCATGTCAAGAAACTTACCCATGGGAATTATCATTCCTGGTCACTTCTTGCACAGGCTGAACTCATGAAGGCTGGTGTCTGGTGCCTCTGTACTGGTGAGGAAATCATTTTCCCTTGTCCAGATGCACCAAAATGCATACACTTGGTTATTGTCCCTGGAACTACTGGACCTGATGGTCAGGCTTCTGGGCCTACAACATGTCAGGAACATATTTCAGATAAGGAATACAACCAGCTATGCATGAGTACAAAGAGGATGTTCACCAATATAATGAGCATATTTGTTGTAACAACAAAGCTGTTGGGACTATTGCCTTAATGATTGAGCAAGATCAGCTCTGGCAATTTGAGGGTCTCACTTCTGCTGAAGATGTCTGGAAAGCACCATATACAGCCCATGCTCATGTGAATCACAAACTTGCATACAAGAGTTTTGATGACAAATTCCTTGCCCAACTCATGCTTATGTCCCTTCCATGTGACAATAACTGGGAAACCCTAGTTGTTGCTTTACTATAGTCTTCTGACCATGACAAACCTCTTACCTCTGCTCATGTTGTCAGCTGCCTTATGATCAAATATCATCATATCACAGGTGCTGATGGTAATCCCAATTCTGCTCTGGCTGCTTGTGCTTCAAATAAGTTGAGCAAGAAGAAGAAATGTGGATACTGCAAATATGAGGGGCATATCAAGGAAAACTGCAATATCAAGAAACAGGATCTGGCAAATGGGACTGCTGAGGGCAAGAACAAAGGTACTAAAAGGTTAAACAGTCAGCTAAGGCTAACATGGCCTCATCTGAGGGTCAGGACATCTCTACAGCTACTGTTGCCTCTATTGCCTCCATTTTTCCCTCCAGCTCAGTTGAGTGGGAGGATAATGGTACTGTTCATGTCTTTATAGCTGAAACTGTCATAGAAAACCTTGCTCACTCTTCATGTGATCAAACCTTCATCAATTTAGGATGCTCACACCATGTCATATCCCTTTACAGTGTAGCACACACCATCTCTGAACTGCACACAATCAATCCCGACACTCTCCCAACTTTTTGCTCATCTCCGGGTTTACTCAGGTTTACTCCAGTCCATTTCCATTTTCGTACTTACTTTGTCTCAGCCACACACTATACTTTTTGTAGTATGTTTCTTCGTGTTAACATTCAATTTTTATTCCTTAGCCCTCATCATATGCTCTCTTTTTCTTAACCCACTTACTTCTCCATTGCACTAGTATAAATGTAGTGCTTTGCATATTACTCTGGTTATTTAGATCTTTTAGTATTTAAGTACTTTGAATGTATCGTAGTACTCCAGTTTGTTAATTATCTACATTCACAATGTCTACATCTTGTCCTCAACATCCTTACAAAGTCTCTAAATAACTTCTGAATCCTCCCCTGTCATCCCTACTTGTATTATCTCTATCATTGTTGTACTACACGCTCAACGAGATCTCTGGTCTCCAGAGATCCCTCCTGACCAACCCTTCAGTCAGGAAGTTGAGTATCAACCTCTGTTATATCTGAATCAACCCACTCACCATTTCCTGTAAATTTGGTGTTAGGAACAAAGGAGGTGCAGCACATAAGCTGAAGCTGTTGCCCATCTTGATCTCTTACCTTGGTAGCGCTCGAACGCGTTAACTGGAGATATTCCTGGAGACTCCAGAATCTCTTTCTGTTAATATCATGCACCCTATCTATCCGGAACCTCTGGGCTATACCCCTGGAAGACCAGTTCATGACACACCATCTCAGCCCTCACCAGGAATGGTTCATCAACAACACCTACAAGCCTCTTGAGAAACAGATTCAAATCCACCTTGGGGATGCCTCTACCATTGAGGCTATAGCCTTAGGGTCTCTTCAGTATCTGATGGATGTGCCCAGTGGTGTTGTCCCTGCTGTGATACCAGATGTTCTACATGTTCCAAACTTAGCTGCCACACTCCTTTCAGTTGCTTGCCTCACTGACTGCAAACATGAGCTCACTTTTGAAGGTGATAGCTGCCTCATCTACAGCTCTAATAAGTGCTGTGTTGCAACTGCAACCAAAGTGAGTGGAGGTCTTTACAGACTTCTAGCTCAACCATTATCAAAGGAGTACACAAATATTGCCTGTTCACCCTCACACATTGACATAAACATTCTTCACTGTTGTCTAGGCCACCTTGGCTTTGATAACATCAAATACTTAGTTGCTAAAGGCATGGTGGAGGATATAGAGACAGTGGGAGGGCATATAGATTTTTGTGAGGCTTGTGTACATGGTAAACAGCATAGATACCCATTTCCTCCTTCCAAAAAGAGAGCTAGATGCAAGTTGGATCTCATCCACTCTGATATCTGTGGTCCACTACCTTACATCTTAGGGGGTAAGCACTACTTCATCACCTTCATAGACAATCATACTCAGCACATCTGGTTATACCTGCTTCATAATAAAAGTGATGCTATTTCTGCTTTCAAGGAGTTTCAAGCCTTAGTGGAGAACCAAACTGGTCTCACCATAAAAGTTATATATGTACAGATGGTGGTGGAGAATACACCTCTACTGAGTTTGAAGGCTATCTTACCAACCTTGGATTCATTCATGAGAAGACAACACCTCATACACCAGAACAAAATGGCCTTGCTGAAATTGAGAATTGCATCATTGTAGAGCATACACAATGTATGCTTTATGAAGCAAATCTCTCCACTGGCTTCTGGGCAGAGGCAGCTAATACAGCAGTCTATCTCATCAATTTTTCTCCACATTCTTGACTCACTGAGACAACTCCTCATGAAGCTTGGTCTGGAAATAAGCCAGCAATTGGGAGCTATTGCCCCTTTGTTTGCCCAGCATATGTCCATATTCCCAAGGAACAGCAGAAAAAGCTTGACTTTAAGACATGCAAGTGTATAATGATTGGCTATCAACCAGGAACCAAGGCTTATCACCTTTGGGACCTGGTCCAACAATGTGCAATAATGTCCCATGATGTCATCTTTGACAAATGACCTTGCCAGGAAATTTCTACAGACCAGAGAGTAGACCTCTCAGGAATCATATGGAATGGTGAGTTTGGACCAAAAGACATCACTTAAGTGGGAGATGCATGGAATAAGGACAACTTGCAGCAATCTCCAGGTACATCTAGCAACAAACCTCCCTCTCCATACAAGGTCACAACTGAGGAAGCATCAAGTGAGGATGACCACCATCCCACATTTACTCCTCCTGTTAAACCTGAGCATCATCCTCTTACACCTCCTCTACCCCCTTTACCTCCAAACCTACCTTTGCCTACACCTCCAGCTCCTGCCCCAAGTCTACCATGTACATGTAGGACTGAGTTGGAACTTCTGGGACCTCCCCCTGAGATCAATGAGCCACATACCTGTTGACTACCTGCCCATTATGTACAGTCAGAGGAGCCACCAGAAGTACTAGCTGAATCAGACCTTGAAGTACCTGATGAAAACTTGGATGATAAAGCTGCAGCCTTGGCAGGGATTGCATTTGCATTTGCAGCATCAATGGCCTCAACTGGGATGTCCCAGGACCCCTGGACCTATAATGAGGCTATGAAGCACCCAGATGCATCCCTTTGGGAGAGTGCTATTGAGAAGGAACTAGGCTCTCTTGAGAGCACTGGTACTTTTGAAGAGTGCAAATCCCTTCCTCCTGGCCAGAAAGCAAATGACTCAAATTTGGTATTCAAAATCAAGTGCCATGCTGATGGGTCAATTGAGCATTACAAGGTTCAGATAGTTGCTAAAGGGTATTTCCAAATGCCTGGCATTGACTTTGATGAAACTTTTGCTCCAGTCATCAAACTCACCTCCATCTGTGTCCTTCGTGCTCTAGCTGTCCATTTCAACCTCCATTTCCACCATTTGGATGTAGAAACAGCATTCATAAATGGCCATCTTGATGTAGAGCTCTATCTGCATTTCCCTCAGGGATGTGGTACTCAATCTGGAAAAATTGTGCATCTCCTCAAGTCTATCTATGGTCTTAAGCAAGCATCTCACATCTGGAATGACCTTCTTGATGCTGAACTAGCAAAAATTGGTTATAAATGCATCCATGCAGATTACTGTCTTTAGGTTAAGGATCTTGGGCCTGTTAAGCAACTTCTTAGAATTGCATTGATTATGACCATGAGACCAGGACTTTAGGACTTTACCAGACTTGCTACATTGAGGAATCTCTTGAGCACTACAGTGTACTGGCACTCCTTGTCACAGATGATTGAAATTTTCGAATTACAGTGTCTAAAATAATAAATAAAAAATAAAAAATAGACAAGTTTTTCAATTGGCATATCTAGAATGAACCCTAGAGTTTTCAAGGCCAACAGAGGTCAAGAAGGTAGTTAAATTCGATGTGCATCGAAGAGCATCGTTTTGTCATGAAATTCACTCCTTGACACAGCTGTGACATGCATTATCTTTCCATTCCCACCTCCTATCTTGCCCATCAATTGCCCCATTGAGAATAGTTGATGCACACAATCTGTCACGCTCAAATGATTGTTGATTCCTTGAATTTTATTTCTCTCTCAGCTTAGCTCTGTTTTCCTCAAAAATTGGTATGCATGCATTTCAGAGTATTATATACCTGTATTATTTTTCATCCTGATCATGCTTGATGTGAAAGGCATACAATTGGGGAAATAAAACCATCAAATTCCGTTTTTTGTACAATTTAATGTATACATCAAGATATCTTCTCCAGATCTTACCTGAATATTCTCATCTTTATTTTAGACATAGATTTCATACATGAGCAACTGTGTACCAAATTTGACGACCAGAGATGGAGTGGTGAGCAAGTTACAGCATACTGTGCCAAGGAGTGATACTGTGACAAGGAGTGCTGGTACACTGTATGGGATCACAGACAATTGCACTCATCCCACTCCCCTTGGATCAAACATTAAGTTATCAAAAGATGATTGTCCACAAAAAGATCCAGAGAAGAAAGAGATGTGTGACTACCCTTATCAGAGCCTCATTGGGACACTCATATATGCTATGCTTGGGACATGTCTAGACATTGAATTTGTAGTGGGAGCCTTGAGCAAATTCAGTTCAAATCCAGGGAAAATACACTGGGACCAACCTGTTCATGTGCTACATTATTTAGCTGGGACCAAGAATCTTGGACTTGTCTTCCATGGAAATGCCAGTGAAGACATCTCTTCACTCATCCTTGGCTACACTGACTCTGACTGTGCAAGTGACATTGACACATGCCAATCCACAGGGGTTATGTCTTCAAAATGTGTGGTGCTGCTGTTAGCTGGAGCAGTAAGCTACAAGCATCACCTGCACTGACATCTACAGAAGCTGAATATATGGCTTGTACACATGCAGCCCAGGAAGCAATATGGCTCAGACAATTACTTGAAAAGCTGGGTATTGAACAAAAGCAACCAACTACACTGTTGGGTGACAATCAAGGAGCTCTTGCAGTGGCCAAGAACCCTGGAGACCATCCACACACCAAGCATATCTAGTTATGTTACCACTTCATTTGCTTTGCAATTTCAAATGGCCAGATAAACCTAAAATATATTCCAACTACAAAGATGGCAGCAGATGGCATGACAAAAGGACTTTCAGGTGAAAAACAAAATTACTTCATCAAACTACTTGGAATGGAATCTCATCTGAGTGGGAGTGTTAAAAATGGATATTGTAGATCTATACTTTGAATAGGCTATGGTGTATGCATGTAGCATTTCTTTGATATAGATGGAAATATTATGTAATAACTTTATCTAAGCAAACTGTCCTCTCTTTAGGGTGCTTATATGGATGCTGGACCATTGTTTCGGACTGTCTCAGCCCACCTGCTCCCTCATCCTTTTTACATCACAGCTGCTCATACTGCTGCTGCTGCTGACAGTGATGAGATGCAAGCACCTAAGGAGTGATGCAAGTGTGAGTGTGAGCATTGCTCTGTAAGTGTGGCATTGAAGCTTGTAGTCATTTAGAGACTTATTCATTCCTTATGTGATTTAAACTCAGTTACAATTTCAGACTATTAGTTACCTATTGTGACACATAACACCTCAGCATTGTTCTCCTGCTATGTTGTTGCTGAGGTATGTGCACCCACCTTTGTTATTGTTTCACACTTTACTTATCAATACATAGAACTTATATTTGCTTTGGATATTTAATATAGCATTGTTCTCCTGCTACATCATTGCTGAGAACTTATATTTGCTTTACTTCCTCCCCCTGTCTGCACTACATAAAGTAAAATGGAGTTCCCAGCGACAACATAGCAGGAGAATGATGCTATATTAAATACCTAAAGTAAAATGGAGTTCTATATACTGATAAGTAAAGTGGAAATCAATAATGAAAGTGGGTGCACATACCTCAGCAATGATGTAGCAGGAGAACAATGCTGAGGTGTTATGTGTCACAATAGGTAGCTAATAGTCCAAAATTGTAACTGAGTTTAAATTACATAAGGAATGGATAAGTCTGTATATACGTATCTAAATGACTATTTACAATGTCCATTTCTAACACTACAGTCAGCACCTCTCCCCCTCTTCAGTCATATACTAGCCAGCCAAGGCAGGCATGTGTGCATATTGCTTGCTAGCTCCTTACCCACAACATATCTAGCAAGGACATTCATTGATTAAAGTGCCCAGGACAACAATAACAATAGGGCTGTACACCATACTGTATACAGCATACAGCCGTATAAGTACGGTCTTAAGACAGCGACGGAATAGCCATATACTGTCACCATAAGGTGGTTGCTAACATGACAACAGCACAGTACGGGTATAAATATGGTAAAAACAGTATTATACGGAAGTACAGATTCTAAATATTGCAAATATGTTCCTGAAGACCTCAGGAAACTGCATGAGTCATTGATACCATGGGCCCTTTTGTTACAGACATTTACATTGCTGCTGATCAGAAGATTTTAAGCCACCCTGCAACCTGAGAGATGGCATTCCATTCATCATCTGAAGTTCAAGGACACTGAGGTCATGGTGTTGTCCCATGAAATCGTCTATCTCAGAGTGGAAGTCAAGTGCATGGCCTAAGTTTGTGGAGTTAGTAAACAATTCTCAAGATAATTTATTGTTACACTTATGCATCATCTGGTGAGTTGAGGACCCCTGAACTCATCCAATTGTTCAGCCAGTAAAGATTCAGAGAGCTTGTCAGTCTTCTTTGTTCTCTTCCCTCGTCCAAGAGCTAAAATAATAAGGGAATACATTTTGTTTTAAAAAATATTATTTCAAACCTTGGCTGAAATCCTTTGCTATTGGCTTTTCATTGCTTTCAGATATAAACTCAATATCCTCTGGTTCCATGAGGTTGGTATACAAGCCCAACACAAACTGATCAGTCGACATTGATGAGAAAAAGACAAGTAGGATGGGTAGTCACATACTTTAATTTCAATTGGACCTTTATATTTGAAAAGATGCATTGCTTTGCCATGTTAGTCATATGAAATTTGTCTTGCTCATGTGCAAGAGGAGTTGTAGCATGTAACTCTGAAACCTGCTAGTTGCTGTTAATGAGCTTGGATGGAGTTGTCTTGCCCCATTTTGAAACACCTCATGTAACTCTCCATATGAGGGTAAAGTAGACATGTATATAGGGCATTCAAATTGTGTTGAATCATATATTTACGCGCACTGCAAGCAGTTTCAGACCATTGCATACGAAAGAGGAGCAATTAATGTTCCACTGAAACAGTGGCTGACCCTATACTTGCGCCATCTACAAGCATTTGGTGTAATTGACAATATAAGAGGAATAATGTATCAAGATTGAATGTGACGTGTAAAAAATAGTGACTACAAGCATGTTAAAAGATAAATTAGACGAATGGAGGTGAAGACTCAGTCAGTGCTATGCTGTATCGCCGTACCATGCTGGTTACGGCCATATTCTTACGGCCACTTACAGCGATATCCTGTACTGTATACCGTCCCATCAATAGGCTCTGCCACCGCTGACAGAACAGATATGGTCACCGTAATACGGCACCTGTATTCCCGTAAATACGGCGACGGTGTACAGCCCTAAATAACAATAACCCTGGCACTTCTATG
>JASFDE010000610.1:0-10018 GCA_036937135.1 Nidula niveotomentosa
ATGAACACAGTGTGCAAGTCCAGCAACCTTATTAATTGTTGAGAGTAAATATGACTGGTTTATAGATAATATACTCAACTTGGGAAATAGTTGCAAAGCTTGCTGATTTTCTTCATCACTGATCTCAATGCCATACTCATCTTTCATTATTTCAATGGCTTTGTCATGAACTGTCTTTGCTACCACTTCAATGTGTAAACCCTTTCCATCATCATCAACATCTGTTAAATCTGTTATCTCTGCCTCCTGAACTGCAGCAGCATTCTCAGCATTCTCATCAATGTCAACATTCTCTAAAACCACTTTTGTATCTTCAAGAAGAGAATCAGAGACATCACCTATTAAATTGGGAAATTGACCATGTTGGTGTTTATTACTAGAAGCAACCTTGACTGATTTCTAGGTCTTATAATACTTGAAAAAAAAGGATATAAAATCCTTAACAGGGTAAGTAAAAATAAGAAAGATATTGAAGAAATTAAGTCACTTTTGCAATTAAATCAATAATGTGTGCAAAGCATTGAGCTTGTGATGCCATGCCATGGAAGCTAAGGTTATAAGGATATGTAGGATTTCAGTTGGAGTAGAATTGAAGGTAGGAAAAAACACTCAAGGATTGTGTGTAATCAATAGAGAAAGGATAAGCATATTGGAAATGCTTTTACTTAATAGTGAGAAGCACCTGAAGAACATACTCATTCCAGGAATTAGTAGGTGTGACTTGTCTCTCATCAAAAAATGATTAATAAATGATAGAAGAACCAAGCAGTGCACTCATTTCAGGAATGAGTAGATATAGCTGGCCTCTCATTGAAAACTGTTAGTTGATGTTAAAAATTATTCAGCAGTGGGATGCACCAAAAAAATGCAGATAAGCACCAAGCAGTGCACTTGTTCAAGGAATGAGTACATATGGCTGGCCTCTCATTGAAAAACATTAGTGAATGTAAAATATTACTCGGCAGTGGGATGCACCAAAATAATGCAAAGAAGCACCAAGCAGTGCAATCATTCCAGGAATGAGTAGATATGGCTGGCCTCTCATTGAAAAAATGAGAAAATTATTAAGTAGTGGGAAACACCAAAATAATACAGAGAAGCTCCAAGCAATGCACTCATTCCAGTAATGAGCAGATATGGCAGGCCTCTCATTGAAAACTGTTAGTGAATAATATGAAAAATTATTCAGCAGTGGGATGAGCCAAAATAATACAGAGCTGCACTGAGCAGTGCATTCATTTCAGGAATAAGTGGATAAGGCTGGCCTCTCATTGAAAACTGTTAATGAATATGAAAAATTATTCAGTGGTGGGAAGCACTAAAACAATGCAGAGAAACACTAAGCAGTGTACTCATTCCAGGAATAAGTAGATATAATTAAAAACAAATAGTGAATATGAAAAATTATTGAGCAGTGGGAAGCATCAAAATAATGCAAAGAAGCACCTAGCAGTGCATTCATTCCAGGAATGAGTAGATATGGCTGGCCTCTGATTGAAAAATATTAGTGAATGTTAAAAAATTATTAATTGGTGGGATGTACCAAAATGATGCAGAGAAACACTGAGCAGTGCACTCATTCCCGGAATGAGAAGATATGGCTAGCCTCTAATTGAAAACCGTTAGTGAATGTGAAAAAATTATTGAGTTGTGGGAAGCATCAAGCATTGCACTCATTCTAGGAATGAGTAGATATGTCTAGCCTCTCATTGAAAACTGATAGTGAATGTAAAAAATTACTCAGCAGTGGGATGCACCAAAAAAATGCAGAGAGCACTGAGCATTGAACTCATTGCAGGATTGAGTAGAAATGGCTGGCCTTTCATTGAAAATTGTTAGTGTATGTAAAAAATTATTCAGCAGTGGGTTTACCAAAGTAATGTAGAGAGCACTGAGCAGGGCATTCCATGAATGAGTACATATGGCCTGCCTCTGATTTAAAACTGTTAGTGAATGTTAAAAACTATTCAGCAGTAGTATGCACCAATATAATCCAGAGATGCACCAAGTAATGTACTCATTCCAGTAATGAGTAGATATGGCTGGCCTCTCATCAAAAACCATTAGTGAATGTAAAAAATTATTTAGCGGTAAGAAGTACAAAAATAATGCAGAGAGCACCAAGCAGTGCACTCAATCCAGGAATGAGTACATCGGTGAGCCCGCGGACTATTCTTAGACCGCGCTGTCGGCTCGCTTTCATGATCGGCGCTTCAATCGTCGGTGCTTCTCGGCTTCGGCTCTGCACAGCTATATTTAGCTTTAGGAGGTTTCTGGGTGCGTTTCTGTTGTCTGTGGTGCGTTATTTGATCTTTATTCATTTCTGCTTTCGCTATTCTGACTGAATGCCTGTCTCTTTTCTTCTGGTTATTTCTAGTTATTTGTTTATGTCTTATATAATCCCGAATACTAACTGTATTCAACTGGCCAGTAATTACAGTGTCCGTTCAACTATTAACTAATGTACTTTCTAGGGGTGTTTCTACGCTCGGCGTATCAGTGTCTATCCTAGCTTTGTAGGTTCCATAATACTCAGTATGCTTAGTTCGGAATTGTCTGTTATCTCTCTATGCCACTCTTAAAACAATATTGTCTGTCCACTACTTTACTGTGCCCACAGGCACTGATTGAAATGGGTTGGATCCACCAGAATCTGATCAGTACCATTTGACTCTGCTCAGAATCCAATCAGTACCATTCAGATTCACTGCAATTCTACTCAGAATCTGAGTTGAACCATTTGGAATTAAGCACCACTATTCAGAATCACTTGAAATCCACCTATATATACTACTATCATGTATCAACTATTGGCAACTGCTAGAAGTAAGTCATACATCCAAAATGGCAGTTGACAGAGTTCCTAAATAGGAAATATATAATATAATGATACAATGAGAAAATATTGAACTAAAGGGTAAGAAAAGTCAGGTAAGTCATGTGACTTTTTCCCACCTATCAATGATCTACCAACTGTACCATGAGAACTTAAATAGATATAGAAGCTTAGTATTATATATTCCCTCCCTGCCTCTCCTTAAATAAAATTTTCTGGCATTTCCAAGACACTTACCACCTTGCATTATAGGTCTACACACTTTCAAATGTGTCACACATGATAGTGTCATTTCTGAGCAAAAATGGTGTGTTCTGTGCTTAAAAATGAGATTCACACAATGTGCTATATACTGTTTAAAAGCTATAGGTTAGCAGGGTTTGACTGTGTTAAGCATACAAGAAATAAGGTTCTTTTTGCACTGCTAACCCAACCTACTACTTACGAACATGCCGAACCATGGGTCAAGCACCTTGAACCGCAAGATAAGTTAATCGGTATGGGTGGGACGCGGAAACTGAACCAGACTCACAACGAATACCTTGAACGCTTCAAAATACTACATCACGACGCCTCGATTGGCAAGAGGGACTAAACCTTCTTCGGGATAGGTGTCTGGATCCGGGACCGGTGGAATGCATCTCTACACCACGGTCAGCTGGGGTTGCTGTGGCTCGGGATCCCTGCTGTTAGTATCGCTCCATAAGATCCATTAAGGCAGCCAAAATCGAAGATAAAAGAACAACAAACCTTATCTTCCGGAATGAGGAGAATATACTCAGACTCTGACATTACACAACGTCTGGCTTTGCATCAACCGCCATACAACACATAAGAAATGATAACTCCTTCCGTTGATGTATGCCATGATCTGGCTCGTCGTAATCAAACATGCCCAAAATAAAGGCAGCAAAATCATTGACTAATACCTCCTCTCCTTACATGGTATCTTTTCATTGTCTGTCTCATCACTGCCAGATTTGGCGGAGACAAGGATGTTCGTCATGATGATGGTGAATGATAGATCGGGGATCACCAGAGGATCACAGTAAAAATACTGGAGGCTTCGAGTCACAGGCTCATGTAACCGTCACGTTGGTTTGTGTTATTTACAGTGCTTTGTGAAAATCACCACGTTTGAAAATTGGGACGTGACCAGAGCGCATAGCCAGACAGCTTTGATCAAATTGCCAGGTTAGTGGCTCGTGGACCACTCCTACCGGCCGTAATCTATGGTCCTAGGCCTGTGGAGCTGCTAAGTGATCTTCTGGTAACTTCGTTGCTCTCTCTCTGAACGCAAAATCCCCACAATAGGATGTTTTATTCAACTGTTTTTCCGATGAACTCTACATGCACCGCTGACTAGTAGGGCCGGAACGTGTTCACGGTTTGATGTTATTTTCACAGTCCTAGCTTGATTAAGGTGGCTATGACAGCTTAGTTATCTCAAAAATCACTGCCAGAATCAAGTCGGGGTGATATTTTGATAGTGTTGGCTTGATTCAGGCAGAGTTGACAGCTGAGTTATCTCAAGATGGCCCCCGGCTTGAGTGTGGAAGCATCATCTGGGTCTTGAATATACTTGTAGATGACTGAGAATCTAAAATTTCCATTGCAATGCATCATAAATTTGCCCATTCACATGGAAGGCTGGTGCTATGTATGTACACTAAACCATTTCTAAATTTTATGGGGTTTACCGCCGAAGGGCTATGGGTTATGGAATCAAGTTCCCTGCAAACCAATTTCGTATTCTGAAAACCTTAGTAGATATATATGGGAATATGGATTACAGGACTTTGAATCGAGAAGGGATCGAACATATCTCTGAATTGTGTCAGATGGTAACTTGTCATTAGAATAGATCTGCAACTTCACCTGAATGACATTTCCTGACTGCTGATCAGCTGTTCTACGCTTACCCCAACCTCCCAAGCTCATGAGAACACGTCAGTCAGAGTTACAATTCTGCTCTATGCTCATAGATGGGGAATTATTAGACATATGGGCGCTTTCTTGTTGCTTAAATAAAGCAGTATATTGAATTTTGCCCGCTGGATCCTTGAAAGCAGTCTCAGCGAGATAAAATTCTCTCATTTTCACTGAAATTTGCTAAAATCCGTGGGTGGCCTCCCCTCACCATTTGCAGCTCTTTTCCATTGATGCATTATTTCCCGATCTTAGTCTTTATTCAAGATGCCCGCCCCCAGCCCACCTCCACCCCCAGGCACGAACTACCTTTCCGTCATCAAGATGGAGACCCAAAGTCTGATGCTCTCCCATTCATTCACTGTAATACTCGTCCCACTTGTGATGGTTCTCTTCTATTTCTCCTCCCCAAAAATGCGCAAGAAGCCAATATTCATCTTGAACATCGTAAACCTGGCTTTAGGATTTACGAATGGAATCACGCTCGACTACCGGAATGTATGTGATCTTCCAAGCTATGCCAATAAAAATTGAAATAAAGCTCCAAATCCAGATAAAGGTCATGACATCGCCTTCCAATCCACCTTCGTTGGCATTCAATATAGCAACCGGAGTTCTGGGTGACTTCCAACTCATCTTTGTCGATATCATTCTCTTGGTGCGGCTGATCGCTGTGTATCCTCGGGAATATCTTGGCCTGCGTCGGTTTTTACTGTTGATTATGTTACCTGTGATCCTGAAAATTGCACGCCTCATCAACCTATTCCTATCTGTCAGTGCCCTCTCTGTCGCCTCACATGATCCGGTCAGCCCTTCTGCTCAAGTTGCGCACGTATGGTCAACAACACCTTATACCAGAATCGAGTGGTTCATGCTCATTGTAGACAATATGTGAGTGCTAGAGTTGTTGATTGTTCGCAGCATATATTTAACTGAAGTATCTAGTTATGCATCAGGGTTCTTCCTGTGGAGAATTTTCCTGCATAATAAGGAGAACCAAGATTTCAGTGTACAGTCATCAGCAGGTATGTTGTCCTTCCCCTCACAAGATCTAGACGGCAATATTGTAACTTTGCATCTTTCTAGTCTCATTTGCTGAAAGGCTGCAGACACTCTTCTGGATTGCACTGACCAACTTTGTATTCCCTTGCATATTTTCAATCATCCAGATCGTCATGATCTACCAGGAAGTGAACCTTGCCGTTGTCAATCAGGTCATCCTAGTAAATACGATGACTGCTATTATCGGAGTCGTGTTTGCTACCATCTGGGCTGGGAAAGCTGTAAGCAAAGGGAGTATGATGGAGAGCAAGAGTAGCGAGTCACCACCGTGCAGCTCCAAGGGGGAAGTCATTTCGGCAATCACATTCAAAACTAAGCGCAAGTTAATAAGAGAATCTGGAGATGAGGATCTATCTTCTGACTCCCGAGGTTCTGTCAACAGAAAATAAAAGCTTGTGGATAGAGATGAAAGCTCTACTGGTGTCTGACCTTTGCTTCTTATGGTCTATGATGTTTATACTGTACATTAGTATTTATTTATCCCAAAAAATGCACTGGCAATGTGACTAAAAAAGCAGGATGCCAATTTCCAAAGAATAAAATTTTAGTTATCTATTATTATTAAAAGCCACAAGGTTGGCCATATTACAGGCAAAAGGAAATGCAGTGCCAGCACAATTGTAAGAGTGACAAGCAAATAAAAAGTCACTTGGGGTGAGTTTTTTCCCAAATTCATCAGCTATATATTATGCTGGTCTGTTTGTACAATTGATAAAGTGCTGAAAATCTGGTAAGGTGCCAAAAAAATATTTTGGAAGAGGTGCCGAAAATCTTTTTCCATTCAGTGCCAAAAATTTTGGAACTTTGCAAAATTTCGCGAGAATCCAATTTCAATTTAGAAGGGTTAGGCCAGCAATAAACATAGCTACATGACGTGTTCAGCATCTGATGTAGTGACATGCAATGGCACTTAAAAACTGGATTATTCTAGTGAGAAACCCATTATCTTATCCAGGAACCCAGTATGGACACCAGTGGCATGGCCAGTGAGATCAGGCAATACTTGGGAACATCCCGGACACTCCAGTAATAACCCTAATCCTACACATACCAAGAACAGTAAACAAAACCAGCCAAAGCTAGAATGAGGCTGTGCTGATACAGTAATCTTATTGGTGAGCTTGGGGATCATTATACAGTGCAGCATTTATTTGAAGTTTTGTAAAAATGTGTAGCAGACAATGCTACAGTTGTGGACAAGCAAAGCCCACCCAAAAAAGTGGAAGTTTTATGATGGCCGAAATTTTTATCTGAAACAATGCACATTAGTTAGATGATGATCATGGTCAAATTTCAGTTGGCTCCATTGAGCCCTTCTTGAGGAAAATGTACCCTGAAATTTTAGAAAATATTCTAAAAGGGATAGGGAAAATTTGAAAGAAAAAAAAGCTTAATCATTCCTTTCAATGAAAGGTGCCTGTCCACTATGTTTCAAATATTATCATTGAGGTTTGCCTTTGTAAACAAATATTGAACTTTGACATCAAATATTCCCTCACTCCTAGAAATGCCACCAAAAAAGAAAGCCTAGCAAAACATTACTGCCCTGAAAAATCAGTCAAAAATGACAGCTTCCTCTCACACAATTGAACCAAATCAATCTAATGATCATTTGCCAACACCTGACAAGCACATCAATTGTGGTATGAATGTGGATGACAAATAATGGACTCCCAATGTGCAATTTGATAGCAGTAAACTATTGTGGGATGCCTTTTAACAACTGAATTCTCAAATAGAATAGTACTACTATAGAGAATCCTGGAGAGGTTGTATGCCAGGTAGTGCTATGTCAGAGATAACAGAAATGTCAGAAGGTGATTCTGACTGTAGTGCATATGAGGCTAAAGAACTTTTAGCTTCAGCTTATGTGCTGTGCACTTTCAGTTCTTGTGGGTTCAATTTAGAAGAGAGGTTTACACATTGGAGAGGATATTGTGAGTCAGAGGTTGTTTGAGACAACAAGAGGATAGTGACAACTAGAGACTTGGTCTAGTGTTGAGAGCAAAGTCAACCAAAGTTGAACTAGAAGAGGAGTCAAAAGGGAGTCAGAGGTCAGAGTCAGAGTGAATCAGATAATCTTAGTCAATATTCAAATTGGAGAATATAGTACAAACTGGGACTACTTAAATACTTGTATACTAATTGTATAGTGAAAGCAGAAGTAGCAACACTATTGTAGTAAGAGATATATAATAAAGTGGAATCAAGAGCAGAGTTGTAACTAAGCAGAATGATAAACTGGACATGCTATTGTAAATAGCAAGTATCCTAGAAATGAGACAATAGTTCATAGTAACAATATAATGAAGAGTAGCAGAATGCAGCAGAATTATGGTAGAGCCATGAATAGCATTGGAATGAATGGCAGAAGGATTTTGCAGATATAACAATGCCCCAGAATCTGAAGATGACATTGACAGTGAGAATTAACAAGACTACCTTGACAGTTTGGAAGAAAAGAGGCTGGGACTGAACCCAAGGACATAAAGAATGAGGGTCTTCATGTTGCACTCTTGCAATTGGCAATACATTGTGGAGAGGATCTGATGGATGAAGACTGGGTTCTAAAAAAGGTAAGAAAGAAACTGTGCAAGGAGAGAAACTGTGCATACCAATATACCTGCTTCTGAAAGATCATTGTGAATAATATTAACAGTAGCAAACTATCCCAAAGAATACAAAAAAGGTCCAGATGTCAGAAGTAAAGCAAAAAGAACTAGATATTGATATAAATCTTTGCTTAAAGACCAGAAAACATTGGAAAATCTTGGGTTCACTAAGGTAGTTAAGGGGAATAATAACTCTGAACAGGAATCCAAGAGGGGAGGCTTGAAATCAGATAAAAATATAGATAAATTGAACTTGAGTGAATCTGATTGTATTTCTGGGATGGTGTTGAAAAGTGGATGTGATTTTAAGTGTAGAATAGAAATAAGAATCAATGTTTTCCTTCACTAAAACTCACAATCTCTTTAGTTTGTGGGGGCAAGTCTGAAATGAGATGTATTTGAAAAAAAAAATGCTGATACTAGATAACTCAGTATAAAATGCAAAATGATGTCTGGCAGAAGTCTAGCTAGGTGTAGTAGATGGTCTTCCTTTCCACTAACCTAACTTCAGAGTTTGTTGAGATGGTCTTCCTGTCTCTAACAAACTTCCAAAGCCAACTTATTTTTGGAGTAGATTGTTCTCCATATAAACTTTGTACTTTTCCAACAGTGTCCTTCCTTCCCTTACAGAATCCAGTGTACTCCTTAAAACTAGAAGGGGTGGTATTCCTTTCCCTAGCTATATTACACCCTTCACTGGGGGTGTCTTGTGAAAAATCTCACCCCATTTGGACTTCTTGCCCCATTTGGTTAAACCTGGCACCAATCACCACCACTGCTGATCCCATGCACACACACACCCAAGCCTCCCAGCCCTGGCCCCCAGCCCCCCAAGCCCAAACTCCAGTCCTAGCCCAAACCCAAAACCCATTGCCCTCACTTGTGGTGCTTGAGTGCTGGGAGTGAGGGCAGGCAGTGAGGCAGGCAGCATGGTGCACTGTCCTGCTGTTTCATCCTGTGGGAAGCAGGAGAGAGGTGAGCCAAGAAAGAGAGAGGGAGAGGCAGGCAGTGATGGGTTTTGGGCTAGGGCTGGGGCTGGGGCTTAGGTGTGTGTGTGCATGGGATCAGCAGCAGCAGTGATTGGTGGTGCTGGGTTTATTTAAATGGGGCAAGATGTCCAAATGAGGTGAGATTTTTCTCTGGACCCCCCTGGTGAAGGGTGTAATATAGCTAGGTGAATATTACCAAAATATAATTCACAGGTCATGCAACTACCTAAAAAGTGGCACAAGAGATCATTAGAAACACACCCTGAAGAGCTTTAAAAGCAAAACAGGTGGTGCTGTAGAAATACAACACCTATTGGCTTGTTTCACCAGCCCCCTCTTCCACTCACTCTTAATGCCACACTAACTCTCATTTATTCCTCTCTTTCCTTATTTATTCCTAGTTTTCTTGATTTATTCCCATTTTTCCTTATTTACTCCTATAATCACTACATTTGCTCTTAGTCTAAGTTGAGTCGGGCAACTGGAAAGTGCCGTGCCATACGTGCCATGTGAGTGCAAGGTGCGTGCACATTTGCACGCACTGCACGCACATTGCACGCACTGCACGCACATTGCACAGCCACTGCACG